>CAHIKZ030001237.1:285000-352500 GCA_903632075.3 Acanthosepion pharaonis
AAAAAGTCTAATGATACTTACGCACACGCATGTCTATATATTTGTACTCTTATTCGAAAAGACGAAAAGTTCAAGTGATTTATGAGTTCAAGTGAACTTTACGTGAAATATTGATTATCTAGATCGAGTTCTCTGTTGAACGCTTTTTAGCAGAAATTCTGCTAACCATGAAAAATAGATTATATTCTTGTAATTTTCACATATTTTCCGTTGTAGCATTATTATTATTATTATTATTATTGCTGTTATTATTATTATCATCATCAACATCATTATTATTATTATTGCTATTATTATTATGATTATTACTCTTATTATTATCATTATTATTATTTATATTCTCATGTAAATCGCCCGATTATTACACGTTAGGACGTTAGGTTAAAGTGGAGATGAGAAAAACAAAAATAATCCGCTTAAAAACTTACACGCATATATTGGCAATAGACTATTCACACATTAACAATTAGCTTGCAGATGCATTGTAATTTGTACACACATACACAGAGAAAGAGAAAGAGAGAGAGAGAAAGAGAGAATTATTTTCACACAAATAGTCAGTTTCATTTATGCAAATATTAGTATTCTCTTTAAAAGCTGACATTTATAACTTTTATAATTAATTCGTTTCCACTCAACATCCACACATGCAGACCAACCAACCTCCCTTAACGTATGCCATTTCATTGGATTTAATATTCCAATAACGGATTAATTTATAAGTACATAGACCATCAGTGTTATACAATTCTTGCCAAAATTATCTTCATTTATAAAAAAAAAAACAAAAAGAAAAAACTGGATACCAGAAATACGAATATTATAAGTTAAAGTGGATTTTACCCGAACAAAATCGGTGAGGACGGTTTCGCGCCCTTGACATGTCAAAGTTGTATTTTTTTTCTCTTTTCCAGCTGACTCCAGAAGGCTGAAAGTCACTAACGAAGTCTCAGTGAACGAATCTCAAAGTTCTGCATGCACATATGCATAATTCATCAGCAGGACGCCCTGGATGTTAATACCCTGAAGTAGTCACCCAGCCACACAGACCGATTTTCTCAGACATTTATGCAGAGAATACAAAATGATCAGAGTTACGCGGTGAGGCAAATATTTCTTAGAAACAGTTCTTAGTTTTGATCTAATGAATTGGCCTTGAAAAGTTGTCACATATTAAACACGCACAAACAAATGTAAACAAATGTAGTCATTTATACGCCTAAAAATAACAACAACAATAATAATAATAATAATAATAATATTTTTTTTCACAAGTACAGCTTATGAGTGGCTTTATCTATGTAAATTTTGTGTGATTTTTTTCAAAACTGCTCAGTGGAAAAATCTTGATGACATTTCGGACCTCCAGTCAGGACCCAGGAAGAAATGAGTATACACTAGAAAACAAAGGAAATAATAATAATAATAATAATAATAATAATAATAATAATAATAATAATAACAAAAACAAAATACGTAAAAGTTACTATAATTGTATGTATTTAAGGATATATATATATATATATATATATATATATATATATATATATATACACACACACACACATACACACACACACACACACACACACACATATATATATATATATATATATATATGTGTGTGTGTGTGTGTGTATAAGTATGGGATGATTAAATGTATTGGTTACAGAAATGAAGTAATATACAAAAGAGCTAAAACGAAAAAAGCGCAAACACAAAGATTGACACAGTCTGCGTCAATCTTACAAGTTCATATCGAAAAAGAAAACACTTGATTGCCCTCTACAAAAAAAAAGCCAAATGAAAGGTTATTAATAAAATCGGCATCATTCATTTAATCGACCGCTGATAAGTATTTGCTTTCTGTTAAATTATCTATCTATCTATCTATCTATCTATCTATCTATCTATCTATCTATGTATCTATCTCAGTCTATTCATATCTATCTATCTATCTATCTATCTATCTATCTATCTATCTATCTATCTATCACGCACACACACGCGCACAGATGCATTCACGTTCACACGTACAAAGACACAATTCCTTATATCCAAATGATCAAAAAGAATCAATTCTATTTCTGAGCCAGTTAATATCAAAATATTAAAATACTTGCAACAATTTATTGAATATCACACGTTCCTTATTTGCAAACCATAGACCACGTGATCAAATGGATGAAAGAAGATTATGATGCGCCATCCCAATGGGGAGAATCTGCCTATCTCTATATTTACGAAGTATTTTTATATAACACAAAGCGACGTAGGAGGTAACGAATTTAAGAAAACTGTGATGCTCCAATCATCCAAATAGGGATTATTTGCTTACTTTTCTATTTTCTTACGCACAGCCTACTATAGTACAAAGCCAAATGAGGAAATTAAGGTGGGAAGATTGTGTAGCGTCAATTTTCCAAATAGGTAATATCTAACTAATATATGTACCTACCATACTGCTCAGTATAACACACCATTGGCCCCAGGAATTAAACTATTGTCTCCTTCTTTTTAAAGTGCACTCTATGCATCTCTTTCTCTATCGCTCTCTCTCTCTCTCTCTCTCTCTCTCTCTCTCTCTCTCTCTATCAGACACACACACACACACACATACACCACCGCGTATACACATCTATAAAGCACACCCTTCAATAGCTTATTAAAGAGGTTGGTAAATAAATAAATAAATAGCTTATTCAACTGATTGGTGAATTACATATTCGGGATCCAGTTTTGTTATATAAATCGCTTGTCTGAGAAATGAAATTTGCTGCATCTCTCTCTTCAGTGCTTGGTGGTCGGTGTTAGAATCTAGTTAAAAGATAATAAACAAAACTTATGATAAATAATTCTTTACATGATCAAACATACTTGATTTTCCCACTTAGACTTAGTAATGGATAGCGGCTCGGATTGAGAAATCGGAAATTACGAGCTGGGAAAGGTATGACTCCTCTTCTTCTTCTCCTTTCTTCGTAATAGCAGGACACAGACCGGGTTCTATAGCCTTGAATTGCATCTGGTCTACTGCGGAAAAAAATCTGTCTCGTCAGTCATATATCGAAAGATAAATGATCGCTTAAGCGTGTATCACGCATGGCACATAACTGACTGAACCGTAAGTCCTATGCTAATATTTTCTTCTATCGCATTTCTCTCCTGTGGAACTCGCTTCCTATTCAACCTTGATCTCCAAAAATGTCAATGCAACATCAAGAGTAATCTTCTGTTTTCTAAATACCTGTTCTTTTATTGTTCTCTATCCTTAATAGTATATTTTTCTCATATTCTCTAAGACTCAGTAACACACCTTTGCGTCTTAGCGGCTTTATTGCCTTTCTTTGAAGGAAATGATTTTTAAAAATATCCACTCAAATGTTTAATTATATATCATGGGCTGAAATTAATCCCAATTAGTTTGCATTCACCATTGATACCCAGGTAAACAAATTGGTAAAATCAAAAGTAAGAAAGAAATAAATTAGAATTAGTCCTATTATGCAAATTGGAATAGGTACTTTGTTAAAAGGAAACTGTAAAAACAGGTTTCATTTCTCGCTTGCTTATTTCATGCGCCGTGTTCCTTCAAGACGTAGGTGATCATGGCTCTCCACACATTCCTGTCTTTTCTAGCTCGTAATAAATTTTGTTTCTTTGTTATTTCTTCTAAACCCTGTTCCACTATCCATTTACTCAAGCTTGCTAAGTATGTTATGCGTTGTTTTCCTCTGTCCCTCTTGCGTTCAATCTGTCCTGTGAGTATCAGATTTTCCAAGCCCTCCTTCCTCATTATGTGCTCTAGAAACTTCATCCGTCTCTTTCTGATGTTGAGTAATAAGTGTACGTTTCGTTTCCATTTTTTCTAAAACTTTGTTGTTGCTCACAAGTTCGTTCTATGATATTCTCAGCATCCTTCTGTAGAACCATATTTCTGTTGCTTTAAATCTTTTCTTGAAGAGATTGTGAGGCATTCACTGCCATATAGGAGGACAGATAACACGTAACAATTCAGTATTTCGTTTTTTTTTTTATGTTTCTCAATCTTAGCTTTTAGAAGGCATCTTTGTCTACGTCAATACGCTTTCGGATTTCACACTTTCCGTCCTCTGTTAAATCACTTCCCAGATATTTAAATTTTTGTACTTGTTTTGATTTTGGTATTTCCTCTTCGTAATTAGCATATTGAGCTCTTTCTTTTGCTAACAACAATGCATTCTGTTTTTGTTTTTTTGTTTGTTTTTTTTTCCTAGATTAAGTTCTGTTCTTCCTCTTCGGTTTCCTTCACTAGATTCTTTAACAGTTCTTATAGTTTCCTTTCTGTGTAGCACTGGGTCATCTGCATATCAAGGTGATCAAGCAATGATTTTCTGTGATAGATATGATGACTGGCGTCACTTTGGGTATATGGGGATCGAATCTTCCCTTCCTTGAAAACAAAAATGGTACTGTCCAGATTGTGCTCGTCTGAAGTGGCAGCGTGTTAGGCCTGGTCTCCTCCATGAGTAAGTGGATACACCAATATAACAAAAAAAAAATACAATTCATACAAATATTGTTAATTGTCCTCTGTAAAGGACTGTAGATCCTTATATATTTTTTCTATTTTTTTTTCTTTTGTTTCTCGTGAATCTTTGGAGAAATTGACTGTTCAATGTCACACATTCTGCCCTCTGTTAAAACAATTCCCAGATATTTGAATTTTTGTACTTGTTTGATTTTGGCATTTTCTCTTTGTAATTAGCATATTGGGCTCATCCTTTCGCTGACAACAATGCATTTTTTCTGAGCCAGTTAATATAAAAATATTAAAATACTTGCAACAATTTATTGAATATCACACGTTCCTTATTTGCAAACCATAGACTACGTGATCAAATGGATGAAAGAAGATTATGATGCGCCATCACAATGGGGAGAATCTGCCTATCTCTATATTTACGAATTGTAGCGTCAATTTTTCAAATAGGTAATATCTACCTAACATACCGCTCACGTATAACATACAATTGGCCCCAGGCATGAAACTATTGTCTCCTTTTTAAAGTGCACTATCTCTCTCTCTCTCTCTCTCTCTCTCTCTGTCGTGCTATCTCTCTCTCTCTCTCTCTCTCTCTCTGTGTGTGGTGCTATCTCTCTCTCTCTCTCTGTCGTGCTATCTCTCTCTCTTTCTCTATCAGACACACATACACACCCGCGTACACACATCTATAAAGCACACCCTTCAATAGCTTACTCAACGTGTTGGTAATAAATAAATAAATAGCTTATTCAACTGGATGGTGAATTACTCACTTTCACTATCTTTCTGGGTCTACGATCAACACTGTGTCATCTGCATATCTTATGTTGTTAAAATTACGGCCTCCATTAATAAATCCTGGTAGGATGTCTAGTTCTCTCAGAATTGCCTCGCTGTATAGGTTGAGTAAGTTAAATGAGAAGACGCATCCTTGTTTTATACTCCTTTCTATTTTAGTATATCCACTGAACTCATTTTCTATCTCTATGCAGACCGTTTGCTGCCAGTATATGTTTTTGATTACCGTAATATTCTTCCAAATATATCAAAGTTGCCGAGCATTTCCAACAAGTCTTTGTGGCATACTTTATCGAACGCCTTTGCGTAATCTATAAAGCTAGGTGCCCAAATGCAGATGCTTTAAACAAGGACCCCTGTAAATTATAAAAAAATAAACGAAAATCATCATGTTCAAACACATCATGTTCAAACACTACTAACCGTACGATCACAGAAGTTGAGAAATGCCGAGCCTGATCAGTGCCTAGATGGGTGCCCGCTTGGAAATACCAGGTGCTGTACGCTTCTATGTGTGGGTGGTGACATGGATAATGACTCAGAATTGTTAATCGGAGAGCTGAGTTCCAATTCCAGTTGGGATCGGTATATTGCGAAATTTATGAATTCATTTTTTATCCCGCAGATTATAAATCTTAGAATCTAAAAACATTTTCTGCGTTTAAATTATGCGTAAATAAATCAATAAAAATATTTTTTTAGGAGAATGTTGATTCCGATATCCACAGTGTCTATATCTATAAACTCTCTATTTCTATCTGCTGAATGATATATATATATATATATATATATATATATATGTATTTATATATATATATGTATGTATATATATACATATATATGTATGTGTATATATATATGTGTATATATTTATATATGTATATATCTACTGAACACTATTATATATCACTCTTTTCTCTCTCTCTCTCTCTCTATATATATATATATATCATATATTTATATATTAAACAACATATATATATATATATATATATATATATATATACATATCTTTTTCAACACACTCTCTCTCTCTCATTCACACCATCTCTCTCTATATGTATATGTCTCTCATATATTACTTTTGATATACTGAACATTATGATCTCTTTCTCTTTTTTCTCCCACTCGCTTTCTCTCAGTTATTCTCTCTCTCACTCGCTCTCTCTCCCTCTATCTATGTATGTGTGTGTGTGTGTGTGCATACAGTATGTATATAAAAAGCTATGTATATCAGGACAGCATATCTTCATTCAAGCATATTATATTTATTTTTATTTTGTTCCTTTCAAAATTCACGTATTCTTAATTTTGATATTACATTCATTAAGGAAATCGACGTAGTTTTATCCTTTCTTTTATTTTCTCAAGTACTTTCAATATCATCTAAGTCCATATTTGTGGTGAATTACCGAGAGAAAAATTAATGTAATTGATGTAATTATACGTATATCAATGTTAATAGTGTAAATAGTTTCAATACCACAGTTAAGAAATAAAGACACCACCTGAAGAAGGTGGGAGGGTAGAACGGCCGAAGAAAACCTAAAGAGCCAGGCAAACCTACCTAGGTTTCACCTACGCGGATCGTCAGGTTAAACTGGCTAAAAAGGTGATAGAAGAACTGAAAATATATAGCCTACAACACAAAAACATGATCATGTGACCAAAAAGAAAAAAGCAAACAACGTGGGGTTGAAACATATTTCTTCAAAAACATTTAGGTTTCCTCTACTTAGCGAATTGAGCACGTTGCTTAGTTATTTTACTTTACTCGTGTCGGAAGTTTTTTTCTTTGAACTCTGAACTTAAATTCTAGACGATTATTTTCGCCAGAAGTATATGTTCTTAGTTCTTTCTTTTTTTTCCCTTCGGTATTGGTTTGTTCATTTACAAGCTAAAACACCTAAGGTTTTGCCGGACGAGATTATTGGCATATATATATATATATATATATATATATATGTGTGTGTGTGTGTGTGTGTGATCAAGAAGATTTGTTTTTTACAAGTTATGCTCTGTTCAACAAAGGCTTTGACCAAACTCTGCCATGAAATTTTGACAGTTCTTGGTATGTCTTAACAGCGAAACCGTCTGTCGGTTCTAGCAATCTTTCATCAGAGATTTTCTTACTGAGTTCTTATCCTCTATGCAGCCCTCCTCAGTCTTTTTTCTACATCTGTTAACCATTCTTCTTGTTTGTGACATAATCCCGTGGTGTGGTGTGGATCTATCTCAGTATATTCATATCTATCTATATGTCTAAATATCACAGTATATATCTATCTATCTATCTATCTATCTATCTATCTATCTATATATATATATATATATATATATATATATATATATGTATGTACGTGTGTGTATATATGTATGTATGTATGTATGTATATATTAGTTTCTTCATAGGTGTGGATCTATCTCAGTCTATTCATATCTATCTATATGTCTAAGTATCACAGCATATACACAAATCTCTCTATCTCTCTCTCTCTCTATATATATATATAGATAGATAGATAGATAGATATATGGTGTGATGTCTGATGGCTGCGTTATATCAGCTATAATATATAGGCGTGAAACATAAACATTAACAAAATCGATATATATATATATATATATATATATACACACACACACACAAACACACACACACAGACAAACACACACACACAAACACACACACACAAACACACACACACAAACACACGCATCCTATGTTGTGTAGGGTCCGCATGTGTGCACGTGAGCAGTCTTGTTTTTGCCAATATTTGCATAAATATATCAGTACGTGAATTCCCAATCTACACATACATACTGTCTTTCTATAAGGAATAAGTATACACAAATATACATACATACATACATACAAATACACACACTTCCTATGTTGTGTAGAGTTTGCGTGTGTGCCCGTGAGCAGTCTTGTTCTTGCCATTATGTGAATATATATATATATATATATATATATATATATATCAGTATGCATGTATACGCACATTCCCCCTCCATACATACATACCGTATTATTATAAGGAATAAGTATACATACATATACCCACATACGTACATACACATACACATATATGCATACATATATACATACATGCGTACACATACAGACACTTCATATTTTGTGTAGTGTTTGCGCGTTTGCCTGTGAGTAGTCTATTCTTTTTGGCAATATGTGTATACCCGCGTATGTCTGTGTATGCATGCATGCGAGTGGTTTGGCCTCTGTATTTGGCTATTATGATTGCATGTTGTGTGTTTTTCTGTGTCGGGGTTTATGATCTTTTTAGTGCTGGTTTAAATATGTTTAAAGTTTTTTTCTTGTATTTGTCGGTAAGAAATAATTGTCTGATTGATGTATTGGCATAACATTAAATTCACCCTCGTTACATTTATAGATTTGTTGTGCTACAAAGAATTTTCTATTGTCTGGTAATTTGATGTTGCTTTTGCGTAGGGAGACCCTGTTGTTTATTTTGGTTGTTTTTAGTATATTTTTTTCAATTTGTCATTCTTGCTAAGTAGGTATAGATTTTTTGTAATTTCTGTAAATAGTTCTGGATTCTTCTTGTTGTATGTTGAAACATGTGCTAGATTTTGTTCGACGTTACGTTTCTTTGGATTTCGTAGTTGGTCTAAAGGGTATTTTTTGTTACTTCAAGACCATTGTTCATTAGTGTTATGGAGTAGCCGCGTTTTCTTTAGTTCTTCTATGCGGTTTTTTTGGAGATGTTTGTCAGTTACTATCGTACAAACCCTTCGTGCTAGAGAATAGGGGATAGATTTCAGGCAGCTTTTTGGGTGATAGCTATGATGAAGATATTGTTGGGCATCTGTAGGTTGTGGTAGATATCTGTGATTATGTGATTGTTTTTATTTCTAATGAGTATATCTAAAAATTGTAATTCATTGAAATTATATTATTGAGTGAATTTGTTTTTTGGGTGTAAGTTTTGATGTAGAGTGTGGTTAATATCACTCCATGAGGATTTCCAGAAAATGAAGCAATCATCTAAGATTTAGTGAAGTATATATATATATATATATATATATATATATATATATATATATATATATATATATATGCCGATATATATATATATATATATATATATATATATAGTTATTATGATAACCTGGAAAAGTAATTAAGAAACATAATAACAGTCTTCAGCAATTATAGGGACTCAAAAAACTTGACTACTCGCCTGGTTGCAACGAGTAAAGCTAAGTATAATGACACTGCTAATAACTTGTGCCATTGTAGGAATCCTAATAATTGTCTAACAAGTTCTCTAGTTCTAAAATTACCACACTAGAAAACCCCAATATTAAAAAAATATATTGGATGTACTATGAATACATTCAAAGAACGTTGCCGTGGGCATGTGCAATCTTTTAACTATTAATCAAAAAGACAAGACACCTACTGTTAAATGGAAATTAATTAAGACAGCTCGAGCATGTAATTCTCTATATACTCCTTGTTATTTGATGAAAAAATCTTGATGAAAAATTAGAAATCATTAGATTTAAATACAAAATTCATCTCTAAAATCAAAGGAATGAACTCACTGCTAACTGTAAACATAGCTCAAAGTTTAACTTAGTAAAGGTGTCGTAATATTTTTGACAATAATGCAATGTTAATGTAAGTTTAGTATGTCATTATTTTCTGCTAATCCGCCTATCCATGTACACATATGTATACGTTTATTATGTTGTTTGTGTGTGCACATGTGTGTGGATTTTATGGATATATGTGTATGTGAGTATATTATGTGTCTATGTGTTTTCTTTTTTATATATTAACTGGTTTTATTTTAAGTGTTGCATTTGGCCAGGACATTTAAATTAGGTGTTTTTTTTTATGTGTGTGTATGCGTATATATTTATTTTTTTCTGTCAATTCTATATATTTCATTGTCATTTTTCTTTGCGTTGTTCATTGCTGAATATTTGTTTTTCTATTCTGTCCCTCTTAAATTTTATCTATTGAACCTTCTTTTTAATCAATATATTTTTACCCATATAAGTAATATTTTAACAGTCTGCTTGAAATCGTTTATTAACACTTTCAAATTTGAATGTTTGTAGATGTGTATATGTGTGTGTCTTTATTAATGTATGTGTGTATGATCACATATGTATGCCTTTCATTGTATGTATATGTTTTCTGTTTTGTTAGATTTGGGGATCTCTATTTTCTGTTTCGTTTGTGTCTAGGTGTTTTTGTCATATAATCTGATTGTGTATGTATTGTCTTTTGCAAGATGTCGTCCTCCCCTGCCCATATCACCACTTCAAATATTTCTAAGTTGTAACGATGTTTTACATCCCCATTTGATTAACGTTTACACTAACTGAAATTTTAGTCTTTCAATTAAAACAAAATAAATAATATATGTACTTTTTCTTCAGTTTAATACACATTAAATTTAACATAGGTAATTTTTAATTTTCAATTTTATAGTAAAATTTAATATTAATCAATTAAAATGATTTCTTTTTAGTCTAACTCTGACATTAAGACATTAATTATTATAACCAAAGTTCTTTGTCAAGTTTTTTTGAATTTTCATATACTTATATTTTGATTGGTCATTGCAGCTTATGTGACAGCGTTTCCCCTATCGAGGGGTGTTTAATCGATTTGAACCTTTTAAAACTCTTTATTCTAAATTCAACACCATCACTTGATAAGACAACAGAAGTGTTGAAACAAAATTGCTATTTTTGTAGTGATTTTAAAACATATTTATGTTATAATTTTCGAATAAATTATATTTGCTCTACTCTGTATTGAGCACTCTTTTAAGAATAGTATTTATTGGTTATGGGAATTTATTTCAATCGTATACGTGGATAGACACACACACACACACACATATATATATATACATATATATATATATATATTAGAATACCGGTGTCAAGTTCGTTACTTTCACTTCAGCACAGATACCTATTGATAAAGCTATGAATCCATCGTTTTTACCCAGCTATAGCTTAAATTGCAGAGAAGACTTAGTGTTTGAGCCATAGTTGCAATTAGTGTTGGAGAATGACAACTCTAATTTAAAATCGCATGTTGAGTCAATACCCAACGTCGACAATCTGTTCCACGCATCCTCAGGCCAAAACTATATATATATATATATATATATATATATATATATATATATATATATAATGAGTACAGACGATCCTTAAAAATTTAATCTGCTATGTTAAAGCTAAATAAAATAAAAAATTAATATATAAAATACATAAACATACATAAAGTATATATATATATATAGAATAAAATTAAGAGATACATGAAGAACAATTTAAGGAATTTAAAATGCATATATATATATATATATATATATATATATATATATATATATATATATATATATATATACATATAAACACAGACATATATATATATATACATAAATATATATACACACATCCACACACATACATATACGCATATTTATATGCATGCATATACATATAATAATAATAATAAGAAGAAGAATAAGAAGAAGAAGAAGAAGAAGAAGAAGAAGAAGTAAGATAATCTAAAAAATAATTATTACTTTAACATTATAACTGATGTAGGCGAAAAATTCACGAAAATAATCATAAATACATGTACATATACATGTTACTGCCCAAATAAAACAGAATCAACACTTCAAATGTAAATTCTCCCGACTTACTATATTGCTCTGTTACTTACATTGACCTCTCATTGGTTTAATGTTCTCCTTGAAATTATCGCGACTAATTATCAATTGATAATATATATATATATATATATATATATATATATATATATATATTCCACTACTGTACTCATCTTTTTTCCGATATAGACAATGTTTATGCTGTGCCATAATCGTTTCCAGTGGTGGTATTAACATTGTTTTCAGCCTCCCTTGATGTATCATGTCGGGTCCTTACCTGTTTTATAATTTACTTTGGAATTATCATTTATCATTATTGTATATCCTTTCCTTCGAACTATCATAGTAATATTGCTTCTTATACTCAAAATATTCAAGCTGTTGAAGAAGTCTAGCGAGGATAGCACGACCAAAACATTGTGAATTTATCAAGGAAGATGATTATGCAAGTTTGAATGGAAAGTCATATAATAATGATAATTCATCATCTTAAAAATTCAGGTAGAAATTAAAGTAGTTGCGATTTCAGATTTTCTTTTATCGTTACGAATTTAAAAATTTGAAGTGAATTTCATGACTTCACGTCAAGGGTTTCAATTTTAATCTACCAACAATGTATCATTTCGATTTGTTTTTCTTAAAATTACATTGAATACAATTCTTACGAAAATATATGTGTTTATGTTTATATGTCCTTCAAGATATGACATATTTTGTTAAGTCTTTAATGTTTTTATATGATCACATTCATATCTGAACATATAAAAACAGTCTTTTATAATAAAAAAAATATATGCCTGAATTGCCAATGCAATGTTGATAAGTCTAGTAAATCAATGGTTACAGACATCGTAAACAACAAAAAAGTTTGGTCAATTGTATACTAAGATACATACAAACACACACACATAATCACAGACAAACAGGCATAAAATAATTATGCCTTGTTTTGTTTTGTTTTTATTTTTTATTTTTAATGATTTCATGCCAAGCAAAGCTGGAATGTCACTAATACGCAGGGGTTTATAGTGAGTGAGAGTGAGAGAAAAACTGAGTATAGGGAGGATTGGGGAAATGACAAAAGATGAATGGGATTCAAGCAGACAGAAGATGGCGATTGAAGTTGAATTTAAATTTTTGAAAATTGTATTTATCAGGGAAGCAAGGACGCCGAAGGGAGTTCCACAGATGAGTAGTGCCAGAAAAGAAACTGTTGAATTAAAAGAAGATGGTTACATTTAACAATTTCAAAAGTAAAAGGTTGGGAGTTAGATGCCAATCTTGGGTTTAAATTCATGTAGTCGAAGCACAAGAGAAAAACTCGACGGAGCAGTTGTAAAAAAATTAAAAACTGGATAATTTAGAAAGTGTTCAATGTTTTGAAAAAACAATAGAGTGATCAAAACTATAATTAAGAAAAAATGTATGGAAACTTCTAGAGAGTATATCTTCCCCCATCGACATATCCGACTGGAAATTCTATGATGTGTTGACTGATGATATAAAAATGGAAAGAAAATTACGTAGCAGGTTTCCATAGAAGTTTTCTTAATTTGATCTTATAGATATATGTGTATGCTTACGCACGTATCTGGGATTGTCTGTTTGCATTGCGCTGCGCATCAATTAATTGGGAACAAAATGTAGGATCATGAAAAACAAAGATATACATCAGAAAAATTATTTTGCATTTTTATTTTAATATAAACATGTTAAAATGTGGGAAACAGGTAAAGGCTGAAGAATATTCCAACGTTCCGCGGAAGTAAAACCAACTTCGAGACATACTCCAATGTTATCTAAGAACTGACTGTATATTCCGTTAAGGTAAATATTGTTTATGTTATTTCTGACACTACAATTTTGATTTCAACGAGTCGTTGGCATTTTGCGACTGCATCCTCTCTCATTGTAAGGCCTCGATACTATTTGTAGTTCAGGTTATTCAAATCAGGGGAGCTAGAAGGTCACATGTTGAAAGTACAAATTCTATAGCATCCTACTCATGTGACTCGTGGACTCTATGGGGGGGTCCTCCTGGTAAACTTACAGTTACCGACAAAAATCCAGTGTTTAAACCTTCTGTCCAGCACGTCGATATACATTGACATAAACCTTGAAGCAATTTTTTGGAAGAAGTGGTTCGTCCTGACCTGACCGTCTGTATTCACGATTCCATGAATTTTACAAACCATTTAAAATTGGTTCCAGCAAGGCTCGTTGAGACAGTAAACCTTACTGTTCATCTGATCAGTTTAAAGTTCCTGGGATTTGAATAATCTTGATAATAATTAACAAGTTTCGAAAGTAAGATTATTATAAAATTGAGAGTCCACGAAGAATAAAATTTACACAGTTAACAGTTGAATAGAAAAATGTTCTCATTCATATTAAAAAATAAAAATTGAATTAAATTTTGCTGTCTAAGACTGTTTCATGCGTGAATACAATTTCAGGAGCTAAAGATTCCGTTGAAGTATGATAATTTCATACTTCAGATATACTCCAGATATACTGTCGCCAATCAGTGTTGAATTCAATGTCCACACTTATATTTAAACACTATCTCTGATATTGAGCACATTTACATATAAATGTGGATTACCTTAAGACTATATTTTTATAACACAGACACCACACACACACATATATATATATATATATATATATATATATATATATATATATATATAAAGAGAGAAACAGACAGACAGACTGACATATAAACCAAAGAGACAGAGAGTGAGAGAGACATAGAGTGGTTGCATGAAACTGTCAATATAAACTGAATGAGGATTGTCAATTCCACGCCTCAAGCGATCTTCAGACTAATGGAAGATGGTCTAAAAGCCGCATTGAGGAAGATAAGGGTCAGTGGCCATGCGATATTAATTTTTATGCCACACGATAAATATCTACAAACCTTCTATGTATGAGCACACTTTCCACATAAATATAGCAAATTTAAAACAATACACAGAGAGAGAGAGAGAGAGGGGGGAGAGCTATGCGCGTCTAACGAGTTCCCTCCGGGTATCTAGGTTGAAAGCGTGGCTTGTCTTGTCAAGTAGACGGGTGGAGTCCGTCCCTCGCCAGGTCAGACCACAACCGGCATACTCCAACTTTGAGGGTTCGCATTGGTCACGGACACGTAGGCGTTGATTGCATCCGGCCGGCAGTTGACCTCAGTCAACTTCCCCCATTTATACCATGTTATCATCACAACAATGGTTGCTTCCCTAGCTATAGAGCCCAGCCTATCCCCGCCCAATGTGCTAAACGACCGTTATCCTTACAAGAAGGTTCGTCCACGATTTGACAAGGATTGGCTCTAATCTTGCCGAATGTCTAGCCGCCTCCACGTCACCAGAAAATCCGAGTCGAGGAATCTAGTACCAGAATATTTCACAATAATACCAATTAATTTATAGTGATTTTCCAAGCGTAGCTTAGATGTGGCACAAGGCCGAAAATATGGGCCACCCAGTGAGGATCGAACTCACTACTCAGTCGTAATTTTTCTAGCGAGACAAGCTTGCTAACATTTAGACCGCCTCAAGGTGCCCTACCATTTAATTTATATATGGTTGTTTTTTCGTCTTGGCTGGATGGTCATTGCCCACCTCACCATTACCACTTTCTCAGTGAGTTTGATTGGTTGTTTTAAAAGCCATTTGAACGTTTCTTTCAGGTTATTTACACAGGGAAAGCGTGCGGGACCCGATATAAAGTGCCCCCAGCAACTTGTGGGACAAATAAAGAGTGTGACGGGACAGAACACTGAACCATCACAACTAAAATTAGTCGCACGCCCTCTCTTATTTAAGAGGTGATCATATATATATATATATATATATATATATATAATGCTTTTGATTAAATGATGTAATTAGGAAAGATCATTCTGTCCAATTTAGTCCAAATATTCAATTCATATATATATATATATATATATATATATATATATATATATATATATATATGTTTGTGTGTGTGTGTCTGTCTCTGTCTATATTCAGCAAGAATTCATTGAAACATGTTGCATTAAATTCACTCGAAAAGTACATTTGTTCAAAAATTATTGTACTTTTCCAATCGTCGAATAAATTGCTGCAAACTATTGTTGGTGATGATGATTTCATTTCTGCTGTTTCTCTTACGATTAATAGCCTTAAAGATTTACACCAGAACTGATGAAATGTCTACATCGTGTATAGAAGAAAATCATTAAAAATACCTTTATGGATTAAGATTGGTGGTGATCTATATAAACTGAAATGTAAAACACATTTTTAAACAAGCTTACAGATTAGTTTGCTAAATTACACAAATATGACATATTTCAAAATATTCCAAGTATTTTAATTGGTTTGAAATTTTTTCCTCTTTAGAATATGAAATTCCTTTAGATTAATTATCATCTAGAATCATCTCTTCAAGGAATTATGTTAATATATACATATATATGCGTGTGTGTTTGTGAATTTATTTATATTCTGATTAAATTGATGAATAATACTTTTGATTCGTTGAGACTAACTGAATTTTATATTAAATATATAAGTTTATTCTGAAAAGTTCTGAAAGTCTAATAGATTTTCAATAGAGTCGTATCTTTATATCTGATCAATATGCATGCAATTTATATTCAGGAAGAGTCACTGATTTTGACGCTAAAGTGAGAATCGGAATCACTAACAACAATTTGAACGACTGATTTCTTAAAAGTTACATTTTTAAAAAGGTGTATTTTTTTTATTTTCTACATCTGTTTTAATTATTTGTTTGACTAAATTTTTCAAAATTTGTAGAAAACGCAATGATTATAATAATAAATCCTTTGCATCCTCGTGGATTTTATTGCCTTACTTCAAATGAAATGATTAAAAATTAGATTGTTTTTATGCACTATTTCAATTTTATGCGTATCTTTACTACGGGGCTAAACATTTTTCTGTGCTTTTTTCTGTAGCCACATTATTACAGTTCTACTTTTAAGAAAATATGTATTTTTAAAGTGCTAATAAAAGCAAGAAACACTATATCATCAATCATGTCTCATTAAAATAATAACATATTTAATTTTTTTTCTAAATGTTGCATGAAACTTTCATTTTTTAAACTATTTAATTAACCGGATGCTTAATCTTAGTAAAGAAATCCGATAAAAATCCAGCAATAGTAATTTCTTCAAACGATTTCTAAATACCAAGATGAATTTAAGATCAAATCTCATTATTTAATTTTTTTCTGTTATATTAAAACTGCATCTAGTTAGAAAAAACCTACATACAATATCCTATTTTGATATTTAGTATAGAAAAGAATATTATTTAAAAAGAAAATGGAAAATATTGAACTGTTGAAAAACACCATTTTGAATTGTTACATACGAGCAATCTTATATTCTACAGCATTAAAAGAATGATCCATTCAAAAGGAGACGAGAAGAAATAAGTCATAAATAGATAATTTCTTTATAATTTTTTTCCTTTTGTTACAAGGCTTAAGCAAAAATTAGTCAGTTATGTACTATGCGTGATACATGCTTAGGCGATCATGTATCTCTCGATACATGACTGACAAAGCAGATTTTTTTTCTCACAGTACGTTGCCATTTCTGGTCTATCCTGCTATTTACCCATAGATGAGGGGAGAAGAGTATTCATACATTTCCCAAGCCCGTATGTGAATGTAATAGATTCGACTATAATTCGTACTCAGCTCTCCGATTCCTCAATCCATGCCGCTATCCATTGCTCCTCCTAAGCAACCATACGCCGCGTCTCTGAAATCGAAGAAGGTGCATCAATAAATTCGCACCCGTCAAAATATCCTCCTTTAGCTTTGATTACTGCAGCACAATTTTTTGTCATTCGTTGCAAAAGTTTCTCAAAGTTTGATAGTGTATTCTCTTTTTCATTTTTTTTCTTTACTTCAAGTTCATTCCGTGTTAACTGTGGTGGGGGGGGCATCAAACATTTGAACTGTAATCTTATGGTAAAAATTGCAGCAGAAAATTGTTGATTTATTTAAGATGAAATAATGTATTATGACATGTCTCAAATTTGTATTTGTTTTCAATTTTTCTGAATGCTGAATTGTTCACCTCTATTGTTATAGTGGAACACACCTATTCTATAGTTGATAGACTCTCCCACCTATAATAAGTAGGAGTAGTAAGAGTAATGGGTGGGTCAGTCAGTCGATGTCGGACGACAGTTAGTCGAATACGAAAGTAGTGAGCGACCACAACAAGATTACTCTGCGTAATGCCTATTATATCACGTTCCTAACGTTTTGTACGTCAAACCTAATTTAGGACCGACTTAGTACAAATACAAGCCTCCACTAAGAAGTCACTCCACAACACCTATATTACATATGATCCATTATTGTACATAATTAGGTTACATTAAAATTTGTATTGCATATAAAGATAGATACAGAAAGTCAGAGAAAAAAAAAGGTGAGATGAACTAAATATACTGAAACATCCAGAAGGCATTTATAAAACAAACTTTAAAATATTAGTTTATAAAAACGAAATAGTCTGAATGATACTTTTATGCGTGTTTTCAAGAAATATTGAAGAAAACAAAACACAGAGTAAATATACTAATGTCTTCGGTTAGTACGTTGTAAAAACATTGAAAAAAAAACTTTTATTTTCATTTAAAGTAGTTATTAGTTTTAATTAAGCAAGTAGTATATTAACTTCGTTTATCTTAAGATGAAATAAATACTTAATCTATAGTAATTAAATAATTAAGAATTAATATTAAATAAATTAGGTCATAAAAATTACTTTAATAAGTATCATATTACATTAATTTATTTTGGTCCATATTTAGTTTATTAAGTTATTAATTATTTAATTATTTAATTAGTATAACGTAAATCTGTTGAACCCACAAAAAAGATCCATGACACGTCCGTGTTATTTTAAGTTATGACATCATCATCTCAATTTCATGTTCAGTCAGACATAAAGTTTTATTCCTCCTGTAGCAATTTGAAATATTAAAAAATGTAAGTGCTGTGCTTCCCATCTACATTAAGTAATTGCTATATTTTTTCTAAATCATTTGCTAATAATTGACATTTGATTTATTATAGAGTTTTTGTTTCTACAATTAAATCTTTCTGTATAATTGGCTTATTTACACTTTCAAAATTGAATCATATTATGGCGACTACAAAAGAATCATATTATGGCGACTACGAAAGAATATCCAAAATGTTTATTCATTTATAAGACTTATTTTTCATTGGCTCGCATCGGCCAGAAAGGTTTGAAAATCTCAGGTTTAATCCTGAAATTAACAGTAACCATGCAGTGTTGATTCCTATATCCACGCTCTGTATATATCTAGAAAATCATCTCCGATATCGAGCAATAACAATATATATATATATATATATATATATATATATATATATAAACATATGCGTGTGTGTAGTGTGTATGTTAACAATGTATAAATACATGCTGTATATATATATATATATATATATATATATATATATATATATATATATACGAATAAAGACAAAAGGAAAGCTTATTATATATCATATATATATGATGTGCTGAAAAGTTCTCAACCCTAGAAATTTGTACCAATCTAAGCAAATAATCAAACGTCAGATTTCTTTTTGTTGAAACCAAGGACTTTTCAAGACATTCTCGTTTACAGTTAAGTATAATAATGAAGGAAATATAATACTTACGGAGAATAGACCTAATTGTATGTCTTGTTAGTGCTGTTTGGACGTACATACCAGGGAAATCAATCTCCTCGAACTACACATTATCATTTTTTATTTGAGTGTGTATTAACCAATGATTAGGTAGTATATTTTAAAATACATAATTCAGCATAAATGTTTGAAAAAATCCTGCTTATATTTAATTAATGAATATATACGTAGAATATAAATCAAATTTGCAATTAAAATAGGAAAAATATCTTTTCGAGTCTTTGTATTCAGCTAAGCATCACCTTTTTCCTGCATTGATAATCATTATTAGATGTTTGTTTTACTCACATTATAAAAATGTAGAAATATATAGCATTCAAAGTGTACATTACTCATCCGTTTGTAAGTTTGGGAAAATATCCAAACTATTTTTATAAAATTAATTAACGCCGGTATACATTATAATAAAGATCTTTTAAAAAATTCGTAATGTTTTGATGCCCCAAATTCCACAATCAATTTATTTAATCTATAGCATTCTCGAAATAACATTTAACTATGTTTAACACAAGACCAACTAGGAATAAGATTATATAGGTTCAATATTTCAAATGGTAAGTGTGTGTTTACCTTGAAAATCATCATATGAAACTGAAACATTTGACCTGGACTTGAAGACAGTAAACTAAGAGGCAGATGGAGTAGAAAGATTGCATTGACTTTAGATCTTGGATCGAATATAAACGATATCAGGAAATGATAAAAAAAAACTGCAAAATTCCTTTGCTTTGTCTTGTGATCAAACGTTCACTGAAATGACATTTGTTGAGTATATTTTGAGTTCCTACCTAAGAAAATGTCTTTCGAGATACTTAATTATTCGTTCTTATTTTCATTGATGATTTGTCTAAACAAGTGGACGCTGGCAATCTTTCAGGAGAACTTCTACCAACAACGAACTACTCGACAGTCGAATAATCAGGAAAAGGAATTTCACTGGGACATCTGTAAAATAGAACAAGTAGAATTTGGAATTTCATTGTGGATCGATTTGAGAAAGAATCAACATATCGATAATTTGGCCATCACTTTGTATATGTGTGTAGATTGATTTTTACATCGTTGTTCATCTTAGAGAATGTCCAAGAGCCACTCGAACTAGAAGGTTACAGAATAAGGGGCATACTTTATGTGGATGCCGATGTGTGGGAAAGATAACAGTTAACTTTCTTAAGCTTAGCTTGTATGTATCAAAGAAGTTTCCTCTTGCAGAACAGTTCCACAAACCCTGCGGGAAGAAATTACTCGAGTGGAACTTACACCTCACCAATGTAATACGAACGCAATGAGTACAGTTCACCACAATGTTCGTTGCACGGTGTGTGTGGGGGGGGTCTTAGCCGTGAAAATTACAACGAAGGAATTTAGTTTGTTTGAACACTTTTTATTGAAAATAGCACTAGAGGAGTAAGTGTAAGGATATAAAAATAATCTTTGAATGATAGCTCTAACTTTTACGCCTCAAAGGATCACTGAAATTGTCCACTCTTCCCCATACATGGTGCACATTTTAAACAAGATATCTATCTATCTATCTATCTATCTATCTATATATATATATATATATATATATATATATATATATATATATATATATATATATATAATCAATTACGGCTCTGATTTAGTTTCCATTTCGACTTCCTTGAATCTGTGGAGGTTTAGTACAGTAGTTTTTTTCTTTAGCAAGGTGTTTTTTTATTTCTTTTAAACTATTTTATTCTGATTATATATATATATATATATATATATATATATATATATATATATATATATATATATATATATATATATAAATTTATATATATAAAGAATCTCCTTTCAGGTGTATACAGTTCGACCACTCCTATAAGTTTCATGCCTTTAAGCAATTATCAGGCGGTCGGCAGGTGTAATGCGAAAATGGAAGCTTTTATTTCCCCAGGAATGACAAAGATGGAAAAATATATGGACGTTGTTTGTGCACCCATCCGACCAAGATCAAAACAAAGCCGTAAAAACGAAATCATACCCCCCTCCCATTAAAAAAAAAGATCTCGCCGATGCGTCAAAAATGTCCTCAGTGCCACCGAGACACCCATGCAAGTGCTTTCAAATACACCTGAAAGGGGATTTTTTTTCTTTGGAAAAGATCCATGATATTCTATGTTACTGAGCACTTTTTTCCTGTTGTGCATGCGCGGCAGACTCTTTTTAAGAGCTTTTTATATTTGAAAACTATATATAATTGTTTGAAAATGAAACTACTTCTCTTTGAAGGGTTGTTCAAATTAAACCGAGGTGCTAGTAGATATTATATACTTTTTTAGTCTTTGACCATCTTGGTGCATAGTAATACTAACACAAATGCACAAATAACTGATATCTAAACGCATTCCTCAATAAGGTTAAATGCGTTGGAAGTGTCTAGTATATTCACGTGTAATGGCAAGGAAATAGACGTGCTTTTTTCACTCAGTTTGACTAGTTTGAGGTGGGACTGGATTGTGTGACTTTAAGAGCTTGGGTGATCACTGGGGACATGACGTGTTGATGTTGACTGAATGTTGTAAGCAATTGCCAAATTAATATTCCTACACCTATAGACTTCTGGATGGTCATCAAGCACAGACTCTAGCCAAGATCGACACTTTATAACGGCAGCTGTGGCTGATGGCACGCTGTTCACGGTACACGTCAGAACAGGTTAGGTGAAATGTAAGTACCACTCGAGTGGAACTGTTTCGCAAGAGGACCCTTCTTTGATACAAACAATCTAAGCTTAACTAAGTTTAACTGATATCCTTCCAACACATCCGCATAAAGTCTGCCTCTTATTCTGTAACCTTCTAGATCGAGTGGCTCTTGGACATTCAACGTTGTAAAAATATCTATCTATATACACACACATACAAAGTGATGGTCAAATTATCGATATGTTGATTCTTTCTCAAATCGATCCACAATGAAATTCCAAATTCTACTTGTTCTATTTTACAGATGTCCCAGTAAAATTCCTTTTCCTGATTATTCGACTGTCGAGTACTTCGTTGTTGGTAGAAGTTCTCCTGAAAGATTGCCAGCGTCCACTTGTTTAAACAAATCACCAATGAAAATAAGAACGAATAATTAAGTATCTCGAAAGACATTTTCTTAGGTAGGAACTCAAAATATACTCAACAAATGTCATTTCAGTGAACGTTTGATCACAAAACAAAGCAAAGGAATTTTGCAGTTTTTTTTATCATTTCCTGATATCGTTTATATTCGATCCAAGATCTAAAGTCAATGCAATCTTTCTACTCCATCTGCCTCTTAGTTTACTGTCTTCAAGTCCAGGTTAAATGTTTCAGTTTCCTATGATGATTTTTAAGATAAACACACACTTACCATTTGAAATATTGAACCTATATAATCTTATTCCTAGTTGGTCTTGTGTTAAACATAGTTAAATGTTATTTAGAGAAAGCTATAGATTAAATAAATTGATTGTGGAATTTGGGGCATCAAAACATTACGAATTTTTTAAAAGATCTTTATTATAATGTATACCGGCGTTAATTAATTTTATAAAAATAGTTTGGATATTTTCCCAAACTTACAAACGGATGAGTAATGTACACTTTGAATGCTATATATTTCTACATTTTTATAATGTGAGTAAAACAAACATCTAATAATGATTATCAATGCAGGGAAAAAGGTGATGCTTAGCTGAATACAAAGACTCGAAAAGATATTTTTCCTATTTTAATTGCAAATTTGATTTATATTCTACGTATATATTCATTAATTAAATATAAGCAGGATTTTTTCAAACATTTATGCTGAATTATGTATTTCAAAAATATACTACCTAAGAGTTGAGAACTTTTCAGCACATCATTCCTATATATATATATATATATATATATATATATATATATATATATATATATATATATATATATACACCAAATGCAATGAGAACGGAGCAAATATAAATTCAAACGTTCATAAAATTAATTAAAAGTGATCTCAATACAAAAGTACAGCTGTAATTCTTTATTATAGGTTATATATATATACATTTTGACTTAGCTTCCCGAACGAAGATTTATGAAGTGGGCTGTCCACATTGACTGCAGAGACACCGATGGCCGACCTAGCCTGAACGAGACAGCAAGTCTGGCCGCAGCAAATTAAAGGTCTGGTCTGTTCTGGTCTGGTATAGCTGCTGAGGTTCCCGGTCCTTCATCCTCAAAGATGGAAAACGGCCTGGTGGATATTGCGGAGCCAGAATTGACAGTCAACAGCAAGTGTCAACCATTGGCAATGGTCAATATGCCAGACGTACTTCTTGAGGGAGTACTTATAACGCTTCCTTGATGCCCACCTGTTACGGTGGCCAGTGGAGAGTAGGCCGTACAGAGGTATCTTGGGCAGGCGATGGTACCCCATTCTGGAGGTGCCCTTCCCAGCGTAGCTGTCACTTCAGCAACATGGCTTCAATGTTGGTGATTTTCGCCTATTCGAGAACCTGTTCGCCTATTCGAGAACGTTGGTGACGTTGGTGCCTGCCCAATGTTGAGGATGATACGGAGACATCGCTGATGGAAGAGCTCAAGGAATTGTATGTGGGGCGGTAGGTTACCCATTACATCAGGGTAGTGAGTACAACTGTTCTATAGACACTAATATTAGTGCACTTCTTCAGATGCTTGCTGTTCCAGACCCTTTTGTAGAGTCTGTAGAAAGTGCCGTTTGCCTTGACCAGTTTGTTGTCTACTTTCATGTCGAACTTAGCATCTGATGTGATGGTATACCCCAGGTAAGTAAATTGCTTTCAGTTCAGTCACGCCGATGTTGATGTAGGGAAGGCGGTACTCTTCTCGGTGTGCAATCTGGTGGAGGACCTCCGTCATCTTCAAGATGATCTCGAGTCCGAAGAGCTGGGAAGCCTCTGAAAAAGCTAGGAGCTGCAGGGCTCCTCCGGTGTGGCCAACGAGGACAGGGTCGGTGGCGAAGAGGCTGTCACGGTACAGCTGCTCAAATGTCTTTGTTTGGGCCTGCAGTCTCCTGGGGTTAAACAGACTTCTGTCAATGCGGTAAAGGATATACACAGCATTGCAATCGTCAAAGTCTTCTGTTGCCTGTTAAACATGCTGAAAAAGATGCTAAACAGAGTCTGTGCCAGGACACAACTGTTGACGATGGGAAAGGCTAGGGATAGGTCATTGTTAAACCTCAATTGGCCACGCTAGTCTTGTGCAGTTGGATGACCATGTTTAGGAACTTGGGGGTGGCAGCCGAGGTACTCTATGATCATCCACATACCCTTCTGCTTACTGTGTCAAACTCTTTGATCAAGTGCACAAACATTACGTACAGTCCTTTGTTCTGCTCCCGGTCTTCCTTTTGAAGATGCCTGAGGAAACACCCCATGTCTGTGGTGCCCCTGTTGGCTCTGAAGCTACATTAAGTTTCTGGTAGGTGGTCTTCAGCGATGGTGGCCATTAATCTGTTCAGTAGCACACGAACAAGGATTTTCCCTGCGATGGATAGCGACCCCTCCGGATTTGGAGCAATCTGATTTTCTCCCTTGTTTTTGTACATTGTGACAATGACTGTATCGTGGAGGTCATTTGGAAGTTTTCCCTTCTCCCAACAATAGACAAGGATTTCGTGGAGCTTGCTATGTAATACCGGTCCTCTATATTTCCAGATCTTTGTTGGAATTTCGCCTACACCTACAGCCTCAGCTACTCCTCAGCTACTATATGGTTTTGATATTTTCTTCCACAGAAGTTAGTTCATCCAATTCTGCCTTGACTGGTTGCTTGGGCATGCAGAGGTCTGTCGGGTCCTGGATGACTCGGTCACCGCTTAAGAGGCCCTGGAAGTACTCAGACCAACATCTCAGGATGGAGGCTTTGTCTGTGAAAAGCACCTGTACATCCGCACTGTGCAAGAGACTCTGGACCCGGTGAGTAGGGCCATACACTGCCTTGAGTGATTCGTAGAAACCTCTGTAATCACCTTGGTATGCGCATAGCTGCGTTCTCCCTGCGAGGATGGTCCACCACTCATTTTGGTTCTCTCGAAGCTTGCACTGGAGTTGCTACAAATGAGACAGAAGGCAGCCCTCCACACACAAAATCACAGCTGAGCCAGGTGGGACTGGTGAGATGATTTTTTCTTCACCAGCAGTTGAATCTCTTCGTTGTTCTCATCGAACAAATCTTCGTTCTGCCTGATGGTAAACCTTAGAACTTCTTCAGATGTATGCGGATGGCATAGTTCATCCCAGAGTGTTTCAGGAGAAGGGGTGTCTACTGCGCAGTCACCGTTTTCAAGCTTGGAATGTACGCCTGTCTGAAAGTCAGTTTCCACTTCAGCTGACTGAAGCTTGATCCGATTGAGGTTTTTCCTCTTGGGTGTGTGTGTGTGGAGGCAGTCTGAGTTTGCAGAGCACTTGGTAATTGTCGGTGTGACATTCTGCACTGGGCATCACTTTTGCATGAAGGACCTCTTTGAGGTCTCGCTGGTATACAAGAACGTATTCTATGAGGTGTCAATATTTGGACCGAGTATGCATCGAGGTTGTTTTAAGACTGGTCTTTTGCTGGAATAGTGTGTCGCTAATGAAAAATTGCTGCTCAGTGCAAATCTCCAGCAGCGATCGCCTGTTGTCATTGCAGTTACCAACGCCGTGTGTGCCAAGTACTACTTTCCAGGCATCTGCATCTTGGCCCACTCTGGCAAGGAAATCGCAAAGGATTATCACCTTGTCTGCAAATGTGCTTTGGAGACGGCTGTGGAGCTCAGAGTAGAACTTTTTTTTTCCTTCAGGTTCAGCTTGTATAGTTGGAGCTACACACTGAAAAGCGTGACATATTGATTTTCCTTCAGAGGGAGGCGCATGGACATCATGCGGTCGGAATGATCGATTGGCAGATTTGGGCGGTGATAGAGGTGCTGACCATGAAGCCGACGCCTGAATGATGCCCCTCTGTTGCAGTTTTCCCTGACCAGAAGTATCCGGGTCTATTCTCTTGGAGGCTGCCTTTGCCTGGAAAGCGGACGTCGCTAAGGGCAGCAAAGACATTTAACATGGACAGTTCACGTGCGATCAGCGCTGAGCGACGTTCAGGTCGGTTGCCTTGAACTGCGTCAAGCCCGGTTCTGACATTCCAGCATGCGAGTTTCAGCTTGTTTGCACCCTTTGATGTGGGTAAGTACCTTTCTTGTATTAGTGTTGCTCGGACGCTTGAGAAGATATCCATTGACCACGACAAGCCAACTTGAAGATGAGAGACGAGTTTTGGTTAGGCCACCTTTTCTATGCACTTCTCCTTGTGAACAAGCAGTGCTGTCCCTAAAGTGGGCTGCTTGATCGTTCAAGGAGCTGTTGGGTGATGCTGTCGTCTCAGGTCAACATCAGACATCAAGATCCTGAACCACCTGCATGCAGGATTGAAACTGCGATTTCCAGTGACATCCTACACCTGCCGCTTCACCCCATTCCCATTGCTACAGGACTTGGAAGAGTTGGTATTGGTGGCTTCTCGGACATCAACCCGTTCCTTGAGACTGCGCAGTGGAGTTTTTAGGTGAGTGTAATGTGCGCCGTACTGGCCCCACCCTTTACACCCGTAGTTCATCTGTCATGGCCTAGCGAGCTGGGACGGTGACAGGTCCTCGTGTCGTAGCTTTTACGTCATACTGTCCTTGTCCTAGATGGATTGCCTGCCAAGGCTGTTGACCACCATCTGCTCCTGGTATGTAATAACCATTTAAGCTATAGCTGGCTCACTAAACAGTTACTGTCAATCCGGGACAAGGTGAACCTGGAATCAATGGTAATTAAGGGGTCCTCCACTCTCCCCAAAACTCTGGCACTCCCACACCAAGGCCTTACCATCGGTTGCAGTTCAATGTCATACCCAGTTTAATGTCATATAATGTCATTATATATATACATGCATACTTCCACACATACATACACACTATATATATATATATATATATATATATATATATATATATATATATATACGTAAACATACTTATATACACATACACGCACACACACACAGACATATATATATATATATATATATATATATATATATATATATAGAAAGTACAGCTTTTTAATCCAGAGTTCTTTAGCATTTATGTTTTTAAAAAACATTGCTTGCTTTCCACTATGTGGAAAGGTACTGAAAGCTTAATGGTCTGAAACCTTGCTGAAACACGGCTCTGCTGAAGATTGCATCTGGTCTGGAGCACTTGTTTGTACTTGTGTTTATATATATATATATATATATATATATATATATATATATATATATATATATATATATACAAAAATAGAAAGAACAGATTTTAATCCAGAGTTCTTTAGTATTTTTTAAATTGCTTGATAGAGCATAAAATAATTATCATTTTAAAATATGAATTCAACGCGACACTGAAATAAGTATGTTTCGAAACCTAAATCTATAACTTAATTTTAAATTAAAATTTTATAGTTTTCGTTTCATTTTCAAGCGACGTTGAATAAATGATTCCCCTTTTTGTAAGCTATATAGCATTATATACTTTAAGTTGGTGGGAGAATGAGATTACAATTTTTTCAAGAGGGTGTTAGTATTTTTGACTAATCAGGATAAACGCATAATTTAATGTGGCAAAGCAAATATCGTTTTAAGTTTAGATGTGAGTTTTTGATTTCCTTATATGAGAACATGTCATCACTGTCTGTTTTTTTTTCATGATACACTACAATACAATTGGTATTTATTTAATATTTACTTTCTTATTTTATAAAATACATTGTGATTTTCTTAAAGAGGAATTCAAATATGATTAAGTCATCTTGTTTTATATTTTTATTTATAAACATCTAAAATACTACAATTAGCATATTTATTATCAAACTATATACGGTATTGCAAAATTAAAATATTAGAAATTAACTACGCATTTTCTTACTTTCTTATTTTTGATCAAATAATCGATATATAATAAAGCAGTTTTTTTAATTAATTATTTTCTAAGGAAAGTATATTACAATGTTTACAAAATAACTGTCATTTTATTTCTTTGATTTAATAAATCTTTATTTTTCTAAAGCTTAATAATACATAACTATTCATGTAAGCAGAAAGGACATGGGTCATTTAAAATCTACATGTTTTCGTTTTGTTATTAGTTTCCATTTTACTGTCGGTGTTTTATTTGTTTCTTTTAAATGCTAAAAATACTTGGATAAGGGTGTTTGATTGCGATACTTATTATTATTGAAGGAAGACAGATTTTGGCTCCATTTTAATTTAAATCTATTTTTATTTCCACCAATATAATTTTTTTCAGCATTAAGATTCTCATTAGATGAGATAATGAATTTGTAAACTATAGATTCTGTGAAACATTTATTATTCAATGGAAAATTTCCAGGATAGCTACAGTGAGATCATTATTTATTCTCATTTCTGGATCCCTATTTCTTTGTTTCTGGCTAAAGAATTCATTTGAAATTTTATTATTATGATATTTTTATAATTTTTTTCTAAATTTTCAGTACAACTGTAACTTAGGGTATGTTTTATTAAAAATTTTGCTAAGTGTATTATTTGTAAGATTTTTTTTTTCAATTAAAGCAAGAAATTTATGTCCTAAATTACCATTTTGTTGAATGGGGGGGCACCAAATGATTTTTCTATTTCTATTCCGTCTCTGGTTGTTATTATCATTTTTTTACATAATTAATGTCAGGGCCTTTATATCCACCATTCTTTAAAGCCTTATTATAAAAATAACTTTGTTCATAGAATATTTTTTTCATTAGCAGAATTCATACATTCGTTTTTCTATGGATGAAGGTGCATGCTTTATTATAGGTGGAGGATGATTTGACTTCGGGTGGATATAAAAGATTGGTATTAGGTTTTTTTTTATAAGGTTGCTATATCTTTTTCATTAAGTCTAATGTTATATAAAGGAAGTTTATATTTTTTTTATTTTGTATTAATAGTAAATTTCAAATTTAGGCACTTAAATTCTCTATGTATTATTTTTCTAATTTTATCAATTTAGAAGTTTGTAGACTTCCTCACAACAATCATTTCTATGCAGCGCAATGTTGTTAATATTAATTTCACGGTGTGCACTCAGATTATATAAAATAAATAGACATATATATATATATATATATATATATATATATATATATATATATATATATATACATATACACACAAAAAAATAAAACAATAGAAAATGTTACAATATCAGTCGGACCTACATAATTTTATACAAAATTTTACCAGTAATTTTTGAGTAATAATGTATCTACTACATTACCTCCCAATCAAACTTACTAAGGAGAATTTTAAAATGTTTATTAAGTTATTTATCATAAGAGAAACGATTATTAAGTTTTCAAGTTTAGCAAGATTGTCAAAGGCGTAATGTGCCGACAATTAACGGTTAGTTCGAATCTTTAAGTTAGCAAATCATTCCTATTCAAAAATCTGATTATTTGCATTTTCTCCTGTAGACACAGAAAACAAGGTACATATAACAAGTTACCCGGTTTGGAATCTCACTTTGATCGATTTGTTAGGTAACTGACTTCCTGGTATTATCGTTCTGGGCAGTTGATCACTGCATACGGCTCATTGGAAAGTGCCTGAAAACTACAGCCTTGTGAGGGATATTGGGCAAACGAAACTGTTCGGGAGCTGTCGATGGTTTTCTAGCACGAAGTCACAAGTCATCGTGACCGAGGGATTGTACGCACTGGTGTTGTTTAAACTAGTGATCATGTCAGATTATACGCTCTCCTCCAGAAACTATTACTAAGGTTCGTTCACCAGTCGCTGCAGAGTGTAAACCACAGGTGGGCCCGCTGGGTGTTCAACCAACACAAATCTGCCTGAGCAGAAAAAAATCACAAAAATGTTGTGCCTTTACGACCTATTCTATCCATGATGGGTTCAGCACAGCACGAATTGGCTAAATGATTGGCAGAGTTGATAAAATCTGTGTCTGATTACTTCTCAACTTTTTGTGTATCAGACTCATTTACGTTTTCGGAGTTTATTAGAAATTGTCCAATTAATTCTAATGACAAGATTTTGGTTTCATTTGACATCTTGAGTTTTTATATTAATGTTCCCTTACAAGAGACAACACAGATATGTGTTGACGGGCTCTATAGAGGTTGCCTTGGTCCTCCCTTTATTCCGGAGCCTTTAATTTTAAGGTTCCTAAAATTAGCATCAGAAGGGGTGGAATTTAGCTTCGAAAATGTTATGTACGCCCAGGTAGATTGAGTTTCTATAGCTAGCCGTTTGGGCCCCTTCATAGCCAACATTTTTGTTGGGTACCATCAGAGCCTTTTGTTTAATAAGTGTCGGAAACCATATATCTATCAACGTTATGTTGATGCCACTCTAAGTTTGACAACATTGATGAAGCAACTCTTTTTTGTGAATCCTTATATTCATTACATCCATCTTTGGTCTTCAAATTATAGGAAGAGGAGAATAATTCTATTTCATTTCTTGATGTTTTGTGTTCCGTAAAGCCAATTTTAGAAGTCTTTACACCAGTTGGAAATCTTTTGTCTCTGGTACCAGAAAAATAAATCTTTAGTCCATTGGGCCTTAATGATTTGTTCTTCATGTACACTTTTTGCAAGAGTTGAACAAAATTCGTTCTATTTTAATCAATAATAGTTTTTCAATTAATACTATTGATCGTACAATGAAACGGAAGATAGATAATTTTAACATGTCTCCTAAATTCGGCCTTAGTCTGTGTCCTATCTATCTAAAATTGCCTTGGCTTGGCAGGAAATGTAAAATTTTGAGTGACAGTTTCTAGGACTGTCTCTGCTAACTTACGTGCCAAGTTACGTGTAATTTTTTGGCACCCGTCGAGTGTTTATTTCATTTACTAAGGACCGCCTGTCCTATCTTAGTAAGAGTTCACTTACCTATAAGTTCAAATGTCAGTGTGAAGCTGAGTATATAGGACGAACTAATCTTAAATTGAAAAGAAGAATGGACCAACGCGTTCCTAAATATATCAGACTGCATTCAAGTAAGCATACTCGTGTGTCGCAGTGGTTACACATTTCGGTAATCGGGCAACCCCTATTGGAGAATGAGATGTGTTCGTCGTGTTTCACGACAGATTCATTCTCTAATTGGCATAGTAATTTTCCAAGCGTAGCTTAGATGCGGCACAAAGCCGAAAGTATGTGGCACCCAGTGAGGATCGAACTCACGACTCAGTGGTAATTGTTCTATCGAGACAAGCTTCCTAACAATTACACCGCCTCAAGGTGCCCTCCTCTAATTGGCATATAGGTAGGGCCAAGCACCATTTGTTAAGTCTGGAGACCAGTTGCTTTAATTGGCAGCAATCATCTCTTTGCAGACATAATTTTTTACACTCTTTAAACATATTTGGAGGTTGTTGAGCGTTTCTTTCCTAGTTTTATGCACTAGTTGGTTTATTTACTTATTCTCTTAAGTTTACGTATTTATTTTAATCTTATTTTTTAGACGTGTTCCAGCCTTTTCTTCAAGAATTTTCCTGCATATTTGCAGTCTAATCACTTCAGTTGGGCCAACGATAGGTCCTTGAAGAAGAAGCATTGGTCGAAAGTTACCTGGGTCCTAACAATAAAAAATCAGCTTAAAATTATATTTATTCAAATCTATCTATTCATTCTGTGGTATCAACACATTATTCCGATATATATATATATATATATATATATATATATATATATATATATATACACACACACACATATATATATATATATATATATATATATATATATATATATATATATATATATAATACTAAGGAGCCAGGAACTATCTACCTACGTTACACCTAAATGGTTATTCAGGGCAACCTGGCTGAAGAGTATATAACAGCTCGACGTTTTATCTTATTTACTTGATTTTTTTTTGTTTTTTTCTGAAAATTAAAGCACTAGACGATTTTTTTTTTCGCTCTGCTCAGATGTTTCTAGTTTTTTCTTTTTTTTTTCCAATTTTTTCAAGGATATCTATTTGTTTCGATATATTTATATTTGCGAATTGCGTCAGCCTGGTATGAAAAACTTGGTAATCCATATGGGTAATCCCAAGGAGTATGGGATCCTGAGAGCTCAATGTAAATCCAGAGCTAATATTTTAGATTCAAACTGATAAAGATGTTACCGTAACTGTCTTTTACAATATTAAAAAGGTATTATTAGTCGTGCAAACAAACTGATATAGTTTAAAATTTTCTTAATATGTTCTCTATAAATGTGTTAATAAATACAGTATTTATCATATATTAAAACCCTAAATTATTTGTAAAAATGTCAAATAGTTAAATATTTAAATTGCTAGCAAGCATCAAATTAATTTCTTCGGTTTTTTTTAGACATCTAAATTAGTATCGAGTATTAAAATCTATTCTTTACATTAATTGCTAAAACCCAATTACAGCCTCTTTCTCTTTACTTCCCTCTCCCTCTTCTTTCTTTTCTCCCTACTCCCCTCCCATTTCAATATATCACTTCCGTTAAGTAACCGTTTAAATAGGTCATGGTATGGTCACTCCTCCTCCCCCAATACAAAGTATACTTGAGAGAGATATGAAATTAATCCCTCCCTATACTCTACCATGTCTCTTTAACTATTCCTTTTACACTCTCTGTTAAATTACAAAAACTTACACTACCCATCAATTTTAATTTCATTTTTGGAAGTGCTATCTGATGATACGGCGTCCTTTAAAAGGGCTCTCGTTAAATAAATTATTATAATAGTACCTTAAAGTGGTTTGTTTTTCTTTAAAATACACACACACACACACACACACACACACAGACACACACACACACGTATATATATATATATATATATATATATATACTCCCGAATATCTGGTTGATCTCTCTAAGGAAAGAGGGGGGGGTAAAAACAGCGACTTGTAATTCTATGAGGCATTACTCTACAAGTATGAACTGAGTTATCCGAGCCGCTGTCGTAGAGAAGAAACGTTAAAATTCCCTCCCTTTCTGCCGTGCGACGATGGCCTACATGTAGGATATCTGACTGATGTCAGATGAGTCGGGTTTCGACCTTGGTCCGAAGCATTAGACTGAGGAGCTGTGAAACAGTGTCTCTGGATAACTATATATATATATTTTTGACTCTCCTGTACAATTCGAAGTATGAGAGCGGAACTGTTCAGTTTTACCCCTGAACCGCCAGTTTACCAACACATATGATTTGATTTTTTGCTGTGAATGCTTTGAAGATCGATGCCAGTACTGCGCTCTACCTGAAAAAACGTGACCTAACCAAAACTCGTCTCTCATCCCCTAGTTGGCTTGTTGCGGTCAACGGACATCTTCTCAAGCCGTCGAACAACACTAAATCCAGGAAGGCAACCAACTTAAAGGATGCAAAAACGGTGAAACTCGCATGCTGGAATGTCATAACCATGTTTGATGCAGTTCAAGGTAACCGACCTGAACGTCGCTCAGCGCTGATCACACGTGAACTGTCCAGGTTAAATGTCGACATTGCTACCCTTAGCGACGTCCACTTTCTAGGCGAAGGCAGCCTCCCGGAGCATGGCGTCGGATACACGTTCTTCTGTTTAAGGAAACGTGCAACAGATGGGCGTATTTCAGGCCTCGGCTGCATGGTCAGCATCTTCATTGCTGACAGGCTAGAAAATCAGCCAACCAGTCATTACGACTGCATGATGTCCATGTGTCTCCCTCTGAAGAACAATCAATATGTCACGCTTTTCAATGTATACGCTCCAACTCTACAAGCTGAACCCGCAGAAAAAAAAAACAAGTTCTACTCTGAGCTCCGCAGCCTTCTCCAAAGCACATTTGCAGACGACAATTGCGATTTCTTTGCCAGAGTGGGTCAAGATGCAGTTGCCTGGAAAGGAGTACTTGGCACACACGGCATTGGTAACTGCAATGGCAACGGGCGCATGCTACTGGAGATTTGCACTGAGTAGCGACTTATCAATACCGACACCATCTTCTTGCAAAAAACCAGTCTTAAAACAACCTGAATGCATACTCAATCTAAACTTTGAGAACTCAGCTATGCGCAGACCTAGGTGACTACAGAGGCTTCTACGAAGCTCTCATGGCAGTGTATGGTCCGACCCACCGGGTCCAGAGTCCCTTGCGCCATGCGGATGTACAGGTGCTTTTCACAGACAAGTCATCCATCCTGAGAAGTTGGTCTGAGTACTTCCAGGCCCTCTTTAGCGATGATCGAGTCATTCATGACCCAGCATCCCTCCGCATTCCCCAGCAACCAGTCGAGGCAGAATTGGATGAAATTACTAATTGTAGTCATCATCACATTGTACAAAAGCAAGAGGAAAAGGTCAGATTGCTCCAACATCTGCGAGATCAATCTGCTCTCCATCGCAGGGGAAAACCTTGTTCGTTTGCTCCCGAACAGATTGGTGCCCACCAACACTGAAGACCACCTACCAGAAACCCAGTGTGGCTTCAGAGCCAACAGGACCCCTACAGACATGAGGTTTGTCCTCAGGCAGCTTCAAAAGAAACGCTGGAAATAGAACAAAGGACTGTACGTAAAGTTTGTCGACTTAACCAAAGAATTTGAAACAGTAAGCAGAAAGGGGTTGTAGATGACCATGGAGCGCTTCGGCTGTCCCCAAACTTCCTTAGCATGGTCATCCCACTGCACAAAGACAAGCGCGGCCAAGTCAGCTTGAACAGCGACCTATCCGTACCCTTCCCCATCGTCAACGGCGTGAAAGGGTGCTGTGTCATGGTACCGATTCAGTTTAGCATCTTTTCCAGCATGATGCTTAAACAGACCACAGAAGACCTTACGGATGACGATGCTGTGTACACCCGATACCGACTTGATGACAATCTATTTAACCTCAGGAGACTGAAGGCCCACACAGAGACACTTGAGCAGCTGTTCTGTGACCTCCGCTGACGACGCTGCCATCGTCTCCCACGCCGAAAGAGCCCAGCAGCGCCTAACATACTGCTTTGCAGAGGCTGCCCGGCTCTTCGGACAGGAGATCAAGTTGAAGAAGACGGAGGTACTACACCTGCCTGCACCCCTAGAAATGTACCGCCCTCCCTACATCAACATCGGCGTGACTAAGCTGAAAGCAGTTCACCAGTACACATCACATCAGATACAAAGAATAGACAGGGAAGTAGACAACAGACTGGCCAAGACAAACAGCGCTTTTGGCAGACTCTACAAAAGAGTCTGGAACACACCAAGCATCTGAAGAACAGCACCAAGTTCAGCGTCTATAGAGCCGTCATACTTACCACCCTGCTGGACGGCTCTGAGTCGTGGGTGACCTACCGCCACCGTCGTCCATCAGCGTGCCTGCAGTCGACGGGGAGAGCTCACTTCGTAAATTTTCATTCCGGAAGTGAAGATAGATAGATAGATAGATAGATAGATAGATAGATAGATAGATAGATTACGAAAAGAATGTGAGACAGAGAGATAATCAACAGTAAGATAGATAGATGGTTAGATACATACATACATAATGAACATACTTTGAGATATATATATATATATATATATATATATATATATATATATATATATAGAGAGAGATAGATAGATAGATAGATAGATAGATAGATAGATAATAATAAACACTGTGAGATAGATAGATTATGAACAGACTGTGTGATGTATGTATATATATATATATATATATATATATATATATATATATATATACAGATAGAGAGAGATACATAGATAGAGTATGAACAAACAGTGAGATAGATGGAAAGAATATGAACAGACTTTGAGATTGATACATAAATAGAAAATCGATAGATAGAATGATAAATAGAATGTCTATAAACAGAATGTGAGATTATGAACTAGATAGTGTCATATATATATATATATATATATATATATATATATATATATATATATATATTATGTATGTGTATATATAGATAGATATAGCGACCTAAGAAAAGTTTTTTTAGCCAGGAGAAATAAACTACATCCAATTTCAAAATTTAATTAGTCAATGCCTATTCAACATAAATAAACAGTATTTGGAACTAGTATAGAGTAGGTCCTTCACTTGCTAGTTTCAGTGCTTGTATTCGATTTTTCATAGATTTGATCAAGTTATCAACAATCGTCTGATCTATATTTTGCCACTCCTTTAGCAATGTTACTTTAAGGGTTGCCACTGATGTGATTTTGGTTGCACGCTCTCGAAGTCTTCGGTCAAGATGTTCCCAAACGTGCTTTATTGGTTTCATGTCAGGACTTTGGGCTACCCATGGCAGTGACTTGATTCCTTGCGATTCCTTCCAGGACTTTGCTACGTTAGTCGTATGACATGGCGCTCCATCTTCTTGAAATAGGGAGACATTCTTGTCGATCTGATTGGTTTCAAATAGTCGGAGTAGTCCTTTCTCTAATATTTTTGACCATTCAACCGCTCAACAAAAATCAACTCAGATTTCCCTCCAAACGAGACAGCGCCCTACACCATTACTTCAATCTCTCCATGTTTCAGAGATCCAAGTCTCGTTCTGATTTCTCCAAACATCAACCTGTCTCAAATTCGAATATTGGCAGAATTAATTTCATCTGACCAAATTACAGATTGCCAAAATTCATAATATTTGGTCAGGAATTCTCCCGCCCACTCCATACGAAGGCTCCTGTTAGCCTGTGAAATTAAGGGCTTCTTTCTTGAAAGTCTTCTTTGATAGCCTAGCTCATTCTAAATCTTTCTCATCGCATATGGCGACATTTTCATGCTGTTGGCGACGTCTTTGGCTCCCTGACGACGCTTTCTGATGACTTCCCTATCCAGCGCCATTTTCTTTTGCTCAGACACAATGCTTGGTCTTCCCGAACGTTATTTCACACAACAAAGGTCTTCTTAATTAAATTTCTTGACAATAGCATTAACCGTTTGATGATTAACCTGGGAAACCTAGCAATTTCTCTACTTCACTTGCCACACTGATGCATTCCTATTATTTGCCCTTGTTGAAATTTACTAATTTCTTTAATTCCACGAACTTTCATTGCAAGATATAACTCAACAACTGTTCATAGATGAGAACAGACTGTGAGAAAGATAGATACAAAATGAACAGACAGTGAGATAGATAGATAGATAGATAGATAGATAGATAGATAGATAGATAGATAGATAGATAGATAGATAGATAGATAATGCAAAGACTGTGAGATAGATTATGAACAGATAGCTAAATTCTGGATAGTCTGTGAGAGAGATGGAAAGAATATGTACAGACTCTGAGATAGATAAATAGATATATCGTTAGATAAATAGGCACATAAAATACAAATATACAGAGACTGTGAGATATTTATTATCAATAGTGATATATATATATATATATATATAAGTAATTACACACGTCTGGAAAAACCTTAAGTGTTTTGGCTTGTAAATGAACGAAGTAATAGCCAAGGAAAAATAAGGAATAAAAAAGAACATGGAATTGAGGCGAAAACAGTCGAACAGAATCCAAGCTCAGTCCAAAGAAAAAACTTCCAACACTAGTAAAGTAAAAATAACTAAGCAAAATGCTCAATTCACTAAGTACAGCAAATGTAACTATGAACCTAAAGAGCCAGACAAACCTACTTAGGTTTCACCTACGCGGATCGTCAGGTTACGCCGACCAAAGACATAAAATTGGAACAGAATATATATAGCCTACAACATAAAAACAACCATGACCACATTAACTCAACAACGGGAGGGGGACAATTCATATTTATTCAATAACAAACACACAAACAAAAAGAAAAAGCAAAAAAAACAAAAAAAAACTAAGCTATTCTACTAACCAGCGTTTCCTATGCCTACATTTACTCAAGAGTTCAGATTTTAGATTTAGTAAATTATCGGCTTCTTTATACAAAGCGATGGTTAACTTTTCCTCTGTGTATGGTGAACAAAATTTATTATCCGCTTTATACTTATGACATTTCTTTAATATTTCCCATTTCAAAATGGGGTACGCATCGGAGCTTTATGCAGAACGCAATCTTCAGGTGCTGGCTAGAAACTAGACGTTACGTAATGAAATTTAAATTACGTGACGGAAGGATTTTATATATATTTATTGATACGTTCTTAATAGCACACTTTTATTACATCTATCATACTTTTATTAACTATATGTCCGATATTATATATATATATATATATATATATATATATGATATGTCCGATATATATATATAAAGATATATATATACACACACACACACACACACACACACACACACACACACACACACACACACACACACATATATATATATATATATATATATATATATATATATATCCTCCAAAATCCTCCTCAGGTGTGAATTACAAAGACAAACTTATTGTAACAATGATTAAATTAGCATTTCTTTATATGATGGTGATTTAAAAAAATCACGCGTGACCAAGGTTTGGTAGAATTATATATATATATATATATATATATATATATATATATATATATATATATATATACATATATTTGAATAAAAACAGACCACTTTAAGGTTCCATGTAATAAATTATTTCATATGCATTTTTATTTCAACCTTTGGAAGTAAAGTCTGATGATCTGCAGTCCTTTAAAAGGGTTGTGAAATAACTTATCACATGGAACCTTAAAGTGGTCTGTTTTTATTCAAAATATATTTACTCTAATTTACATTGAGCTCTCTGGATATCATCCTCCTTGGGTCTACCATACGGATTACCTAGTTTTGCATAAACTATATATATATATATATATATATATATATATATATATATATATATATATATGTATATATATATATAATAGTGGACATTGATTGAAGTAACCACCCAGAGGCAGCAGTCTGTTTCATGCTAAACGGAAACATCAGGCGATGTGTTGATACGCTCTATTCTAGTTTAACCCCTGAATATAGCATACCTTAAAACTATATATTATAAACACACAAAACACACACACAGATTTTATATATATATATATATATATATATATATATATATATATATCAAAATGGCGTTCCTCGTGTTCACTTGGTCACTGTCAAGAATGTTCACTAAATTCGACTCGATGTAGTTTCGAAATAGATCTGTTTTCTAATGCTCCATTTATCAATATGGCAGCTTCAAACTTAAAAGAAATGAGAATATTCTGCCCATGCTGCGTATCATTACGTTAGGTTGTTTTCCATTAATGATCTTTTAAAAGTATATTCTAAAATATCTGCTGCATTTATTATTCTTTAATAAATATAAATATATATATAATATAATATTTTCAAATATTGCATGTGGAATATAAGTGTCATTTTAAAAATAGATTATTCAAAAATTTATTTGTCTGTCTCTTTTCATATACAGTATAAATAATTTAATTAATTAATTATGCAATTAATTAATTAATTAATTATAATAAAACTAGTGCAATTTTCAAGTTTTGCTTAAGCATTGCATATCAAATTGCTGGCTAAAGATTATTTCTCGCACTTAGCTGTTTGACAGTAGACTTACCTCCCTTTAACTATATTTCATCGTCTCTCGTCTCGCTTGTAGATAACGTTAAATTGTTTGAAGATAAATCAGGTAATTTTTTACCGATTTTTGATTCTTTTATGTTGCATTCAGCAATTTATTTAAGATACACTGACCTACAGAGACGTTTACACCGTCCTAATGTCACTGCCATATATATTTCGTACTTGAAATATCCAATGAATTATCCAATTAAACGAAAACTATTAAACAGAATTATATGCAAATATTTGTTAAATTTAACTGAATAGGACAAAATCAAAGAATGACTTTTAGGAGAAAAGTCTGACTACCTGCCTTGAAAATCTGTATGGGATTTACCTCAGATGCATGTATCCGTACATATATATATATATATATATATATATATATATATATATATATATATATATATATATATATATATATATATATATATATATATATGCGCGTGTATAGAAGCAGAAGAAAAGCAGAAAAGCAAGGGTATTTAAATTTATCGGTTTGGGGTTAATTGAAACGTACCTGACTATTTATATATGTGGTACAGTATTGTATACTGACGTATTTCGTATAGAAAACGTTAAAATTTCCCTGTCTCTCTTTGGTACGATGATAGCCTAGGGGAAAGATCTCTGACTCATTCCAAATCGGTCGGGTTTCGATCTAGGCTTGAGCAATCGGACGTCTAGCCACACTGAAGATCTGTGATACAGTGAAATTATATGTCTGTGGATGACTATATATATATATATGTATATAATTATTTATGCATATATATATATATATATATATATATATATATTACATATGCATATATATATATATATAAATAGATAGATAGATCAATAGATATAGATATAGATAGCACACTGATTTATATATATATAATTGTGTATTTAGGAATCAATACTTATCTTATGTTTCGTTAAAAATGGCTAACAATCTATCTATCATGAAACAGCCTGTCGCTGCTGAGTGTTGACTTCAATGTTCATTTATATATATATATATATATATATATATATATATATATATATATATATATATATATATATATATATATATATATATATATATATATATATATATATATATATATATATATATATATATATATATATATATTATATATACGTAGTTTAATCAAAATGATACGCCCTGACTACATAAACACACACACTCAGACTTACATATACACATATATATATATATATATATATATATATATATATATATATATATATATATATATATATATATATATATATATATATATTCATTAAATATATGATTGGTGTATAAAATAAATTCCAATAACGAACAATTACTATTCATAAAAGGTACTCAATACAGAGTATTTTTGTAGTGATTTTATAACATATTTATGTTATCATTTTTAAATAAATAATATATATATATATATATATATATATATATATATATATATATATATATATATATATATCTTAACATAAATATATCTATCTGTTTTCATACAAAAGTTGAAGTAAATTTCTCGCTCCGTCTCATTTTTAAAAAGACATAATAAATGAGAAAATATCAATTTTCTTTCGCCTTTTGTTTTTGGGCGGCAATGTGATTCTTGGTCGAACCGAGATTTGATTAGCAATTCGGTCTGACTCTTTTACTGTGGAATTAGCAAGATGTAGTAGTTGGTTCTATTTTAATTGTTACTTTTCTTGCTTGTTGAACTTTTTCCAGCTTTCTTGCTTCAATGTCACATAAAATCGTCAAAAAATTGAATCTAACATCAATCGCCATCTTCAGTATTCCTTAGATTCGTTCTTATTTTCTTATTTCTACACAATTTTTTTTTCATTCTCTTTCCCTCAAAGTAATCCTTCCCGTCTTAGAGACATTATCGTCTTATTTGTGGTGAAATGATTAAAAAATCACTTATCTATCTATCTGTTCAGGATCTATCTATCTATCTATCTATCTATCTATCTATCTATCTATCTATCTATGTGCTTGTGTGAATGATTGATCGATCGATCTATCCTTCACACAAACACATGCACACACACAAATATTTCAGTACATATATATATATATATATATATATATATATAGAGAGAGAGAGAGAGAGGGGGAGAGATATGTATATACATACATAAACATATATCTACATATGTATGTATGCACATACATATATATATATATATGTGTGTGTGTGTGTGTGTGTGTGTGTGTGTGTGTGTGTGTGTGTGTGTGAATATATATAGAAAATAGGAAAGAACTCGTTAGGTAAATAATCAAAGTTCTTTAGTATTTTTGTTATTATTTTTAGAAAATAGTACTCGATACAAAAGTAGAGCATAAATATAATTATTTAACAATTTTATTCAAATAATTATATTGAAGTTTTCGGCTCTTGCTTTGAAACATGAGACCTCTTGTGTAGCGTGTTGGAATCATATTTTAAATAAATAATATATATATATATATATATATATATATATATATAATTATTTATTTAAATATATATATATATATATATATATATATATATATATATATATATAGTTGTAAATCTGCTATAATATCAATATCAGTGATAGAGAGTTTGTAAATATAAAACTGGACACTGGTGTGAATACAGTGTGGCTGTTTTTGTTATGTGTTGTATTGATTATTTATACATATACATGTATATGCTTGTCAATGGTCCATTTATTTATTATTATTTAGTTTTTTCTAGTTTATTGTATTATTCTATCGGTGATTAGGTATGATTGTGTTTTAAATTATTCTAAAGTCTATTGTAGTTATTGTATAGTGGCATTTGTTATCTTTTGACTTATTATTTTTGATTACTTAGAATGTTTTGCTTTTATTCATTAATTATTTGTTTATTATTATAATTATTAAATTTGTTTTTTTTACTATTTTATTGATATTTTTTGTTTTATTTTTTATTTACTTTTGGGATTGTCGGTTATCTTATATATATGCGATGACATATATTTTTATATATAAAGCAAAGTACTGGGGAAATTGTATGACAAATTTTAAAAAGTTTACTTGTGACGTGTTTCGCCCTTCAGAACTTTATCGGACTAAATTTGTTGTTTGTACTTGCCGAATTCATCTAGAGTTTTCCATCACATATGTAAGTAGGTATTCCACACTGTGATATAGAAGATCTGCCAGGAATATATTTTTATATATATATATATATATATATATATATATATATATATATATATATATATATATAAAGAAAGAACAGTAAGATATATAATCCGGTGTTCTTATAGATATTTTATTTTGACAAAATAGTGCTCAATATAAATTTACAGAGCATTAATATTATAAATTGATTTATTTAAAATATGTTTTTTTCGCTACACAGTTCTAACCATGTTTCAAAAATCGAAGATAAAAGCTACGAATTTAATTTTGTAATTAAATTAAAGACATTAGTTTCATTTCATCCTCAAGCTAATTTTGGAGTAACTTTTAAAATTACTGGGTTTTAAAGACACTGCTAAAATCATAATTCACGTTTCCAAGGTTACAGATAAATCTACTTCAACTAGACAAGGGGTGTCTGAGTGTTCATTACGTCTGTATTTTTTTGCATCAGTTATTAGTTACATTTTGGTAGGGGTAAGGATGTATTTTTCAATGAAAACTGACATCTGTTGAATGCATGTCGTCTGGATTTTTTCAAACTTTATTGTTAACGGCAAAAATACTTACGGCATTTTTTTCTATTTGTATATTTAAAGATTTTGGTGGATGTTTAAGTTAGAATACGTTTTACTTAACTACGATTTGAAATATTTTCATTTATAATATTTTTGAAACATGGTAAATAAATCAATTTATACTATATATATATATATATATATATATATATATATATAAAAGAACTTATTTATGTGTGTAGGTGTGCGTGTGTTCGACCGAGTGTTTGTGCGTGTGTCTTATTTAAATAGATATTTTGTATATATTAAATGTATTGACGATTCTTTCTCGTATGCTAATGTTTCATAAATGTGGCTGTTGTCGATATATAAAATAAAGTTTTTATTAGGCACACGCTTTCCACTTACATTAGTCCTCGTCATGTGTTTGAGCGAAAAAAAGAGGCAAGAAATTCAAATGCATTTTAAGTGGCATATTGTTTTAAGAGTTTTTGGAGTTTTTTTTTTTTTTATCTAAACCTAATTGAAAAGAACGTAGTCAGCAACGTTTCTTAGTGACACAAAATGTTTAAAACATTACCAATATGTCGGAACCTCAAAGATACCCAAGGAAAAAAATCCTTTTTATGATTCCATATGTGTCAGAAAACATTGTACCTTCAGAATAATAATACAAAAAAGAAAAATTAAATTAATGCACAGGCCATACTAAGTCCACACTCACTTGCAGTTTAATTTGTTACTAATTGAAACTAATTCTGTACCTATCGATTACAGCATCACAAACAAAGTCAAGGTAAATATTAGTAGATAATAGCAAAATAGCGTAGTAAAACACAACTTGTATTTAACGAACTATATGTAAAGAGAAACAAGGAGATAGATATAAACAGTTTATATATATATATATATATATACACACACACACATATATATATATATATATATATATATATATATATATATATATATTACACCACAAAATCCAAAATTACCTCATATGGGGGGGGGTGGATAGATCTATTTCAACCAACGAGAACTACGTCAGTCTTATTCAACCCTGGTGTATAGACTGTGTTACTTTGATCCACTTGGATAATATACCAACGGATTTATTACCTGTAATATCATCTTGATGGATTTCTTGCCATGTTTGACTCAATAATCCTATAAGTTCGGGTTTAGAAGATGGCTTCCTGTTCTTTTTGCGGAGTTTTCGATCTAATATGCCCCAAAGGCGTTCAATAGAATAATATCCGGGGACTGACTTGGCCATGAAAGTTTATTGATCCCATTTTGTCTCAACCAATGTTGCGTTGCTTGAGCAGTGTGACATGGAGCTCCATCTTCCATAAATAGGGAGTCAATTTTGCTCATTCTACTACTTGAGAATATTGGAAGGAGCTCTTTCTTTAATATAGAAACATATTTGGTTGAATTAATGTTTCCTTCACACTCCACAAGCTCTGAGCAACTATCATTCTAAATTGCACCCCATACCATTACTGAAAGGCCCCCATGTTTCACCGTTGGCTGCAGTCTTTTTAAATCAAACTCTTGACTACAGAGTCTCCATACCCATACTCTTCCACTGTCGGAAAATAATGGGAATCTTGACTCATCAGAGAAAATGACAGTAGTCCAAAAGGTCACAGGTCTCTCCACCGTCTCATGCGCCCAATCCTTTCTGCGTTTGATATTGGCTGGACGGAGAAGTGGTTTCCTTCTCGCAGCTCTGCCATAGTAACCAAGCTTGTGAAGATATCTGACAGCTGTTCTGGGACTGACATCAACTTGTGTTGCTATGTCAGAGGACTTGCAGCGTGGATCCTGTTCAACATTTCTTTCGACAAGACGCATGGTTCTTTCAGAGGGCCCAGGGCGGTCTGGCTGAGGTTTTGTGCACTTCTTGCCCTCTCTGGTGAATTGTACGATCACTCTATTAACAGTAGAAAGGGGTATTGAAAGATTTTAAGATATTTTTATTTGACTAAGACCACCTTCATGTTGTCCCACGATACCTCCTCGCTGAAATTCGGATAGGTCTGATGTTCCTTTGGTTCGTGGCATGGTCCAGTATTGTTATCTGCAATTTTAATCAAATAATCTAAGTTAATTTATCTTGGTTATTAAAAAAAAATCAGAAATAAAATTTATCTTGGTGTCTATTCAATTCTGTCATTCTACATACATACATATATATATATATATATATATATATATATATATATATATATATATATATATATATAAGATAAGATAAAGCTAAGAAGCCAGGCAAACCTACCAAGGTTTCACCTAAACGGATCGTCAGGGTAATGCTGACCAGCATTATCCTGACGAACCGTTTAGGTGAAACTGATAAGGCAAAAACTATGTGTAGTTGTCCATTACTGATTTTTTTCTTCTGCACTTAAATGAAACAGCCGACATCTATGCTGTAGCGTTCATTAGAACGTGAAAACATTATCCGTTATGGAAAGGAAAGTATTATGCTAAAAATAAGCATAATGTTTGTTATTAATTTAACAAGATTGTATATATATATATATATATATATATATATATGTGTGTGTGTGTGTGTGTGTGTGTGTGTGTGTGTGTGTGTGTGTGTGTGTGTGTGTGTAAATCCGTGGGTAAGTAATCCAAGTAGATTCTATTAATATTAAATATTAAAACTGAATCACAAAAGAGAGCTCAATATAATTTTTATTGCAGAGCATATAAGTGAATTACGATTAATGAGATCCAAATAATTTACCTCATACCGATGATCATTTCGTCCATGGAAAGGTATTTTTCCCTGGAGTTATCAATGCAAATTTATTTACTAAAATGAATAAAACGTTTCTTCACGGGAAATTTGAAAAGCATAGGAAGGAAAGATGGAAAAAAGGAAAGAATAAAAGGAGAGGAAGTAAGAATTGGCCTATAATAGAGAAGGGATTTATATAGATAAAGAGGTTTAAGGGACCTAAAGTGGTTGTGGTGGCGTCGGGTACAGATAAACGTGACGGTTAAAAATGGACACTGACATAAATGTAACTTATCAACACCTGTGCAAGGAAGAAGAATGAACAAAAAAAAAAAGACGCTATGAAACTTTTTAGAGAGGAGCTTAAAATTATTATAGAAAGCGAGTAAGTATTTAAAATTAATACTTTTATAAAAAAAAAATGTTAATATTAATCCATTCAATACTAAATCTTTAACTATATAGTAAAAGTTACAGTAAAAAAAATTAAGTAAATTATTAATATATTAATTTCATTTAAATATAACCAATCTCATTATATCAATATAATACTAATAAATTTTTCAATACTAAGTTTATAATTTATTATATATCATACATACTAATTATTTAAAAATTCTGTAAAGGATTAAATTTAAACTCAATATACAAAAAATTAATATTATAAAAACAATTAAATATAGAAGAAAATTCCACATATAAAAAAATGTAACAGGGAATGAAATAAATAATATATATAGAAGGAAATTAAACATCTTGAAAACAAATTCACAAAAAGAAAACATTTTACATATAGGGAAGATGTCAGAATAGAAAAAATTCACAAATATAAATGAAAAAGAGGAATGCGACGTTCAGTTTTACTATATATATATATATATATATATATATATATATATATATATATATATATATACTGGCAGCATATATACTAGCGGCGTTGCCCGTGCTTGATTCAAAAATCGTACGACTCATACAGCAATCGCTATCACTTGATTTAAAATATTTTTGCCCTTCCTTGCCTTTAAAGGAGTGCCCTTTGCCGTGCTGATGTTGCTACATGCCTTACTTCTTGCCTATCTCACACTGCGAATTTTTTCTAAGCTCTATACTTAAATCTGTTACGAAAAAAGAACTAAACAAAATGAACTCAAAATGATCAGCTTTAAAAAAGGACTCGTAACTGAAAAAACCGAATAAAAAAAAAGAATGTTAACAGAATGTTAACAACAAATAGTTTTCACACCCAACCCAGTTCTGCGGAATCAGAATCAACGTTGAGTTTAAGAAGTGAATGAGCCAATTGGAGTAAAGTGCCATGCAGATTTAAATTTTTCCTACTTGTGACGAATGCAGCTATCGATTTTTTTTTTGCATGCTAGCATGCTAGTTAACTTCGTGTCAGTCAGCTGTTGGCTCTCACGCTGGCAATAGAATCTTCCTGCCTATTTGTGGCAGCCAGCTATAGGCTCTCACTTTGGCCAGTAGAAAATGGCCGCAAACTACATGAAAACTGCCGTAGAAAAAAAATCGATTATTTCCACTATCGATGGGAGTTGAGAAATGCAAAGTCGGTCTTGGCCTTCCCGTTAACTTGGAGGATGTGCATGTAAATTTTGGTGCAAATCCGTCGAAAATTCCGGCATAAGTAGACGTGTGAATGAAGTCGATTTCAATACACATTCGAAAAGAAATGGTAAATTTATGATCATTTTCATATCATTTTTCGTCTAAAAATAAGACAATTGGTACAGCAATTTACCGACATCAACCATTCCGGAATCGTGTTCGATTCTCTGTCTTGTCTAGTCAACTAATATTTCCCTTTACTCTACTGGCCCCAATTAATTATGCCAATTTTATATCTTTAATACATTAGTATTGTGGAAAAGTTAAATTATGCAAATATTGAATAGGATTCAATTGAAAGAGTTTGTGTCTCCTCTGACATTCTCTCCAAATTGAGACATGACAGACCTTCACAAAATCAAATGGATGGAAAGCATTCAGGATAAAAAAGACTCTGCTGTATCCACGTTGACGTTGGAAGTTAGCATTCAAATGTTACCACTTTACCAGCGTCCGAAATTCATGAAGGGAATACGCAAGAAGTGCTGCCGTAAGTACGAACAAGGTTTGCAAGATTTTACTTTCAATATTCCAACATCAAGTAGTGAAAGCAATAGGAAGTTCTCTACTACGTGTGACATAAGCAGGCCACACATATTTACTAAGATTAGCTTTTGCCTCTAATCGGAGATAAGACATTTTAGTTATTCCAACTTCTGAGTAATGAAGTCCTACCTACCTCGAAGACGATACTTTAGTTTCGAGTTACTAATTTTAACTTAGTCCTGGCACCAGAACATTGTAGGGTTGGTATTCATATATGCAACCAATTAGTCGGTGGGATGAGCTTACTTTTTTAGGCGTTCATTTTAGTTAATATCAAGTATTTTCTATGCTTACCATATCACAAATGTTAACAGGTACAAATGTTACTAATAAACCCGTTCGTGTTGTGTGTTCGATTCTAAGTGGGTGCTTCTTAGTAAATAAAGTTGGATTGCATAAACGAAGACAAACAGAATCTAGAGTTAAGTCGACCATTTTAAAATTATCATAGAGAGCCATATAAACCATACCGCGGTTAAATGTGAACCTCATAATCTATAACCAAACCGCGGTTAAATGTGAACTTCATAATCTTTTAAACCGCGGTTAAATGTGAACTTCATAATCTTTTCAAACCGCGTTTAAATGCGAACTTCATAATCTTTTCAAACCGCGGTTAAATGTCTGTATTTCCATGGCTACAGTGTTACAAGATGGAAAATTTCTCTGCTAACTTAAGAGACTATTTTCCAATAAGTGTCAGTGATGTCAGTCTACCTACTATTTAACCCGTAGCTGAAGGGAGAAGAGATGGGTTCTTACCTTCCCCAAGAGCATTTATGTGGAAGTGAATATAATGAACTCAGTTGGATGTCGAACTCGGATCACCGATTTCTCCTCTTGAGTTGGCAACCGTTACACTACGCGCCATTCCATTAGTTTGTTTAATTAGTTCGGTTCATAGTGGATGCTCTATTCTAGTGTCCTCATGCCAAACGAAGTTAAGCATAGTAAATATGAAAATAGAAATATTTTAATCGATGACTTTTTACAGATTTTTAAGTAGATTTTTTTCATATTTATAACACGTATCTGAAAAATGCTTTGCTGAATATGACACATGGTAATGTGGGAAAATGCCAGGTAACCATGCCATATTTGGCAAGAATATTAAAATAATAATGCAGAATCTATAGTGGAAGCAAACATCTGGCCTACAGATAGAAAATGAATTAAAAACATATATATATACGAAAAAAAGTGGTGTAAGACAAGGATGTGTCTTCTCACCGAACTTGTTCAACCTATACAGTGAGGCGATTTTGAGAGTATTAGATGTTCTAGTAGGATTCATTACTGGCGGCTACAGTCTTAACAAAATAAGATATGCAGATGACGCAGTATTGATAACAGACACAGAAAGGAAACTTACAGAATGTAGCGAGGGAAAGCGAGAAGAAAGGACTAAGCATCAACTGCAAATAATCAAAAACATTATTGTCAGCCCAACATACAAATTACAAGTTAGAGATTCCAACATCAAACAAGTGCGGAAATTTACATAATCTGGGAAGTGTTTTAATAGAGGTCGGAAAATGCGACTCTGAAAGCCAAAGGAACATTGGGATAGTAAAAGATGCCTTCAAAAAGCTATGCAAAGTATTAAGAAACAGGAAAATTTCGTTAGAAAGGAGTACTGAACTGTTACGTAATGTATAGTCCTCTTATATGGTAGTGAATTCTGGACAATCTCCTCACAGACGAACGGGAGTCTTGAAGCAATAACAATGTTGTTCTACAGAAGGGGGCTGAGAATACCAGAGACAGAACATGCGAGCAATGACGAAGTTTTAAATAAAATGAAACCAAAAAGGATGCTTAACATCAGGAAGGAATTTCTAGAGTAAATAATGAGGAAAGAGGACTTGGAAAATCTGACACTCCCAGGACATACTGAAGATAAGAGAAAAACAGCGCATAATCTACATAAAGTGCTTGTATAAATGATTGACAGAATAGAGTTTAGGAGGGATGGCAAAATGACAAAATTTAATAAGTGCTACAAAGGACAGGACATTGTAGAGAGTCATGTTCGCCCACGTCCTGGAGGGACATGGCACATAGAAGAAATACTTCTGAAAATAATTTTTGAAATCTTTTTTAAATAGGTATCTCTCCGTTTTAATTGCCAGATGACAGTTTATTCCTGTTTATGACATAAAGAAACTTCTTTTTCCTTTTTTATTTCTTTCACTGATTGGTCAAGTTTATAAAATGATTATCGTTATGCAGGCACGCAAGCGTTCCTTCATTTTCCCCAGTTTTTTTTTTATTTTTTCTTATGCACGTCTTGTAATATAGTTTGTGAGAAACGAGGCTGGTATTTTTTTTATATAAATGGTGTGAAAGGATGAGAATTAAATGTAATTCAATCATGTGGTTTGCGCCGAAAATGTATTGTGTAGAAGTCGTATTAATTCCACTCTATGCGAGAGACATATGTATATTATACAAAAAACTATGAAAAACTACAATCGACATATTTTAATTTCACTAGTTGAAATGTTAACAGCTATGAAGCACCATGACATGTACGCACACACCCAAGCACACACACTTGAGAAAGACCTCTCTCTCTCTCTCTCTCTCTCTCTCTCTCTCTCTCTCTCTCTCTCTCTTAAGCAACGCTACTTTATGGAACAAACTCCTGAGAGCATTCTTCTTCGATGACTTCACTACTACGCTTTTTTTAGTCTAGGGTTAACAATAACCTAATTTTACACATTCTACTGCTAAGCACTTCCTACTCCTACGCACATACAACGGCATCCTTTAGAAACCCTCTAGCTTGACTGGCTCTTGCGCCTTGTATTGAGTGAAAATTCATTAAAAATAGTCTTTTGTCATTAGAATGTCGTTTATACGAACATTTGCTACCGAAACACACCCAATAGATACATAAATAAATAGATAGTGTGGATATAGTAATTGCTACTGCGTGCAACTGTCAATTTCATACGTCTATCAATCTTCAGACAATATGGGCCAATACATATTCTAATGATTGCAAAAGGCGTAAGGCATTACACATGGTCTGATGATTGCTTGGGGCATGAAACTAATTGCCACAATTCCCTCTTTATTTCTGTCCCTATTCTCTTCTGTATCTGGAAACGCCCTGTCCCCTATAATATTAAAATAAATATATACGTGTGTGCAAGTGTGAGTGTGTGTGTGTGTGTGTGAGAGAGAGAGAGAGAGAGAAAAAGAGCGTACAGTAAGGTCTTTCGCAAGTGTGTGTGCGTGGGTGTGTGCCGTAAGGTTTTGGCGAGTGAGTATGTATGTGTACGTGTGTGCGTGTGTGTATGTGTACGTGTGTGTGTGTGGACAATAAGGACTTTGGTGATCATATCTTTCCACTTGCAGCTGTCGCGCATATTCTCGATTACGCCGTTTCGATCGAATCAAAATCCTTCCCCAAAACGATGAAAGAAACTTAAAACAAAAACAGACAGTACCACTATGAACTATCTTTCATTTTTTTTCTCGAAAATTCTTTAAAAACAATAAAAGGCCAAAGTTCAAGGTTTCCGACTTCTCCTTTCTTTTTCTTTTTTCCTATTGATTACCATACAATCTCACACAAAGATAGTTTGATTCTTTTTAATTACTGTCGATAAATGATGAAAGCTATTCTCTATATAAAATACACAAACCTTAATTAATTCTCACGGCAATAATCTTCGATCAAGTGAAGCAGACACGCGTTTAAACTCAGATTGTCACGAAATAAGAATTAATAATAAATTAAAATCAAAATGTCTCTTTCAAATGTTTCTATTCTCTTTAAACTTGCTGATTTAATATAAAAGTTTCGAATAACTTATTCTTCGGGAGAACTAAATTCGACGTTGACTAAAATATAATCTTATAAATGCAATCAACATGTTATTTAAAGACAGGATATTTTAAAAAATAAGATATGAATACAGAGGATCTTTGATGAAGTTTTCTAAACAAATTGTTCCGATTACCATTCCTCTAATGATTACGATCTTCACAGGGTGGTTCAGCCTTATAGTACTAGATGATGCAAAGTCAAGTAAAGGCATTGTTATTGGAAAGATTCTTTCCGTCTTAAAAGTGAATAAACTTATTCTCTGTTCCATTTCATAAAATATGAAATATTCTATTAAGCAAGTTAAAGTTTTATAATAAAATTGTTATTAAAAAAACAAATCTTGGTAAGATTTTATAGAAGTACTTATATTTATAGGGGAAACATACTAATATCAATTCCTTTTGTAAATAGAAATATATAATCTTTTATTTAAATTTATTTTTTATATCACATTTATAAAGATCACTATGACACATCTGATATATAAAGTATAGTGTGTGTATATTTGTGCGTGTGTGTTTCCAAGAACTCCTCCGCTTCCACTGGTCCGGTTTCAATGATTTATTGCTCATTCAAAAGCCCTAGAAAAGTTAGGTGCATGGAACAATTTTTGTTGAGCTCAGATTCGAGGTTGCTAGATTATCCGAGGTTAAAAATATTTATATTAATGTATCATAGTAACCATTATCGTTGCTTTCATGGTTCAAGGGATCAAAGAGTTGAATCTATTTTTGAATCCAAAATTGCAGTGCATGTTTTATTATAAACTGGCTTAAAAGACGCGGCATTTAAGCTTAGCTCCTGTGAAAGACTTTTGGTTTCGCCATCATCACAATAGCTAAGGGGGAATAGATGTGATAGGCATCAATAATCTATAGAATAACTCAAAATTGATCGCTCCATTTAAGTACTGAATTAATATTTAAGCTTACCTTTTAAAAGTTCAACGATAATTCTTCTGTTGCCATTAAATTTAACAACGATTTGATGTACGTAGATACTTATTTTTCGTGCAAATAATTAGGTAGGAAATGCTATAGCTAGGTATTGAACGCAAAACTCTTTGAGACAAATTACTTTTGAATTATTTCAATCAATGCGTTTATCCACTGGTTCATTACTGATTGAATTTTCGCGACAATAAAGATGAGGACAACAGTCCCAAAAATTTAAATACCTTATCTCAGAAATATAGACGGATATCAACCCTTGTTAACTTAATCTCTAAATCTGTCTTTTACTTTTGTTTATAACATTGCGTTATGTAAAGACTTACTTGATTCGAGGATAGGTAAATATCGATTGTTTATATTTGATTCTGTATGTATTTACTTATTTATTTCGTTCTTTTTTTAGCTAAGATCAGATCCCTTTGCAGGGGATGTAGTCAGTCTACTCTTGATAGGGCAAAACTTGGCGTACCAGGACTGAAATTCCAATTTTTATTATGCAAACTTATGTACAACATTTTCTCTAATAAGTAAATGACAAAATATAGGCTATAGGATCTTATACATGGTGAGGTACAAAAAAGGACAAAATAAAATTGTTACAGTTTCTAAAAATGTAGGAAATATTGCAAGATTTTTTTTTTTACAAGAGGTGGAAAATATTTTAAAGTTTTACTGTCCAAAGGCAATTTCAAATTGATGAATATTCAGCCAGTGTGATCAGTAATTGATGAAACGTTTGATCCAGGCAACTCGCCGCTGGATAAAGTTTGGCGTTCTGACATTGAAATTGTTCACGACTCTCTCCAAGATTTAATTCGGAATTCTCCTGATTTCTCTCTTGATGTTTTTTTTTTCAGCCTGTCACTTGTGTGTAGGTTGCCTTCATAAACTCTCTCTCCTTCTGGTAGCAACAGAGAAAGTAGTCCAGCGGGCTCAGATCAAGAGTGTAGTGCGGTCATGTATTGTCGGTTCTCCTCGTGATTAATCGCTCGCCTGGAAAGTATTGCCCGAGGTATTGAAGAGTGCGGTCGGAACAGTGAGATTGTGTACCATCCTGTTGTATATGATTAAGCCAATATCTTGTATATCTAAGTTCTTATTTTATTATTCTAGATGTCAGTATATGGTAGATCCGCAAACGCTATCGATGCCCCGAAAAATTCACGGCGCTCATCCCAGCTCTACACGAAGGAATGATGGATCGTGTCCAACATAATACCAGCTTTTCGAACCCCTTCCCCAAGTGTCTTGAAACAAGGGGTGCTTACTACTTCTTCATCTACCTGGTGGTAATACTTCAGGAGATTGCAGACAACAACACTGGAATTGACCTTCGATATCGCACCAAACATAGTTCGCCTCCGCTCTAGAATCCGTACAACAAGCACACGAGAAACAGATGTCCAATACACAGATGAAAACTGCACCATAGCCCATGAGTTAGAACTCGAAAACTCAGCAGACAATTTCTCTTGAGGGTACATGCGCTACGGACTCACCATCAACATGGCAAAGACCAAGGCCCTTCTCCAACCACAACCGCTATATCAATCACCACCTGGAGTCAAAATCACCATCAACGGACTGTACTCGTAGAATGTTTTGAAAAAGACGTTGATACCTGAATAAATGCCACCCACGTTATATATGGAAAGCTATTCAAAAGAGTCTTCGGCAATCCTGAGCTACAAACACAAACCATCAAATTCATGGTATACCGAGCTATTGTATTCTCGAATCTCCTATACACCCATGAACCCATGGTACTCTACCGAAGAGACATCCCCAAACTTAAAAGATTCCATCAAATAAAACTTCGTCAAATTCTGCGGAACTGGTAGCAGAACCGGATCCCGAACAGCGAGATTCTCCTCCGTGCAAAGATAGAGTGCCTAGAAACGGATTATGTTTCGCCATCGACTTCGATGGGCCAGGCATCCGGACACCGTACCCGAATGCCAGACACCCGCCTGTCCAAACAAATCCTCTTATCAGAGCTCGTATGTGACAAGAGACCACGCGGAAACCCACGTCGTCAATTAATGGATCAGCTCAAAAACTGGAATATAAATCGATCTTCTCATTTCGGAGACGGGAGCTGCAGAAAGAACCAGTTAAGGAAGAGTAGTCCACGAAAAATGCAACATCCTCCGAAAACACAAGACGACAAATAAAAGAGATGAAGAGATCCAAAAGAAAAGCAGAGCTCTCCATCCCGTGAACCCTGCTACTCTACCACCCGGTGGTTGCAGACGTCTCTTCAGATCTAACAGAGAATTCATTTCAAAAACCGAAGTCAGTGTCGATGAACACTCCAATATTCTGCCAACAACGTTATGATATTTGATATTCTGTGACATTCAAAAGTATGGTTTTGTGATCATTCCGTCTATTTCAGCAGTAACATCGCTTATAGTAGCTTTTGTTCCCAAGAGATCTTCCTTGCTTTAATATTGTTTCCAATTCTCAGGTATATTTCCTTTAATGGTAGCTTCGATGTTTATTAATTGGATTAATATCAGGAGAGGAATGGAAGATGGTCGTTTTATTTCCTCTATTTGTAAGGGTTCTTTTTACAAAGGTAGGTAATAAGTAGCTTTTCAGAATGAGTGTCATTGTCATGAATGAAGATATTCATTAGATGAAACCTTCTTGGTTTTGATTTGTATCACTCAAAGAAATATTGTCCAAGAACTTATACTAATTCTCTGTATTTACCTTGAACCATTAACTTTCAAGGAACATAATTTGCTTGTTTAAAATACTAGCCTAAATTATGACCCCTCTTCCCTTTTCTGTCTTCTAAATCGCTTTGTTTGGAATATTTACCATGAAAGACAGACGTTCACCTAGTCATCAAATGTAGCTTTATATCCATCATTAAAACATTTAGCTCTTTTTCTTCTTTAAGGAAAATTCTATATCTGTTTATTGGATTTGTTTATATTCAGCAACTTCAAATATTGTATTTATGTTAGTCCTCTTTTCTGTGTTATTAAACTGTTAATCTTTTTTCAAATGCCTTTTATAACATTCTGAAAATCCTGTTTTCTTATTTCTCTTTTGCAAAAGATTTTATTTTCCTTTCCTATGTTCCATATTTTCATTTAAACTTTTTCTTTTACATCTTTTTACTAAAAGACGTCGCCCGCTCGCTATCACTTTGCAAAGTAAGATATATTTACTAATTGAAATCTTAGAAACAAAAGTTTTAAATGAACATTTCATTCATAATTTGGATTGTTATAGTTAAAGAAAATTTTACAGTTTCCAACTTGTTCAAGTAAAATCCAAATTTCAAACAATTTTCGGCACTATATAAGACGATATTCTTAAACAGAACTATTTTTGATATGAAAATGAAAACAATCACTGAATAAAAGAACAGTAATGAAGGACATTTAATTAATGAAATAAACTTTTGTTTAATTGGTATCCAAATTATTTAAACCTGAAGATCTTTCAGTGTATAAATTGTGGGGGCATTTTAAGCTCAAACTTCGTAGGAGAATTGAGCTCCAATTTTGTATTTATTCATATAGATTCCATAATATTTATTTTACTTATTTAGCTATTATGTTTCTCTAACTCTTCTAATATTGAATGTATAAAAAATTCTAATTTCTATTTTCCCATCTTTACACTATATTAATTTTATCTTATAAATTGTTTCCTGTTCTCTCACCCATGAATCTTCAGATATGGTAGCAGTCATCCATTTTGGTCTGATCTGACTCTTGCAAAGATAAAATCTACAATTTTGTTTGCTTGAAAGAATAAACGGATTTTTTTATGTTTATTGAACATTTAAGAGTTTTTTTGTTTTTTGTTTTGTTTTGTTTTTTTTTCATATGGATTTGACTTAATATAATTCTTGTTTTTTTTCTATATTTTTCCTATATTTCGCCTATAGCTTTATTTCTTATCTTATTTCCTTTATTTTTTTATTTTTCCTCCGTAATTTCCTTTCTTTTTTTTTAGTTTTTCTTCCTGTTTCTTCCTTTTCCTTTTTATTTTTTCTATTTCTTTCTTTTCTTCATTTTTATTCCAATTTCTTTCTTTTCTTTTTGATTTGCTTTTCCTGTTTCTTCATTTTCCTTTTTTATATTTCCCCTATTTCTTCCTTTTCTTTTACATTTTTCCGATTTCTTATTTTTCTTTTTATTATTCCTCCTATTTCTTATTTTTATTTTTATTATTCCTCCTATTTCTTTCTTTCCATTCTTATTTGTTTTTCCTATTTCTTCCTTTCCTCTTTTTATTTTTTCCTATTCATTTTATTTTTTTTTATTTTTCTTCCTATTGCTTTCTTTACATTTTTTTATTTATTTTTCCACATTTCTTCCTTTTCTTTTTTTATTCTCCTTCCTATTTCATCCTTTTTCATTCTCATTTTTGACACTTTTAACTACATCTTCTATCGACTTCATTTTAACTTCTCTTTTTTCTACTGTAACGATAAAATAGCAATTCCTTTCCAGCAGACAATAGCTTTTCCTCATCATATCATTCTCTGTCATAGACTTTTTCTTTCTAACCTTAATTCCATTCAAAGGAGGGTTCTTCCTCGTGTCGATAGAAGCAAACATATCGTTTTCTTTATCAGTTTGTCTATGAAATTTACATTTTATTTACATAGAATATCAAGCAATATCTGATTCCTTGAATTTCTGAGATCATAATATTATTGCAATCTTCGATCATTTATGTAAAACATTCTTAAGGATAGATTTATATCAAACTATTTCTCCTGTAATTCAGTATTGATTTTGCTTAATCTCTTGTTTTAAACAAGAATCGGTTGTATACAGATGACAGTTTTTATATTATTGAGCAGGTGTGCGCCATGCATTATATCTTTATGGAAATCTTGATCTGAGGCAGCTATTTAAGAATATGGCTTGAGTTTTCATGTTTTGATTTGTTGAGCAAAAATTCCCCTAGTACAGCTTATATTATGTTAAATTTCTTTGTCTCTTACTCTAAACTTGTTATAACAGATCTATATATCTAGATATTTCGAGTATTTAGTATTTTCAATCTCACACCTTGAATTTTTATAATGCTTTCAGGGAAGGTGCTGTAACAGTTTTGATGCAAATCCAGATCAGAGTTTCTCTTTTGGAAAAGTTTATTTTACGTCTTATTTCTTGGAATACCTAGTAGAGGATGTTGATCATTTGTTCAAAATCATTCTTCTTCCAAATATGAATACCTATGTCGTCAGCATAGCCGCTCCTCCCCCATCATCGGTATATTGGCCTCAGGAGGGGAAGCAACATCGCTGTCGTCTATTGATAGATATGTTTGTGATGTAGGAAGGAATGCTTAAAGAATCAGTGCCTATCTCGGTACATGTATACTTATAAATGCGCAGGGTTGGGCCTAAGAAAAGCTTAAATCGGCTACGGCTCTCATTTCTGTTTTGTCTTATTCCTGATTAGGTTTGAATTGTTTCTATACTGAGGTCCTCACCAGATATGTAAGATTTTATGGACTAATAAAGTTCCTCTGTTATATCAATACAGTCAATGCATTCGAGGGTAGAGAGGCGGTTTCTAATGGATATGAAGAGAAAACTTCTATTGATGTCGTTATATGTTGAGGTCAAGATAGCAGGTATACAAAGAAATCATTTTTAGTTTATCTGTGAAAAACAAACGGAAAATCGACTATTACTAAATGGCATTAGAAAAAGTTGAGTATTTACTAATTTCTATAATGGATGTGTTATCGAACTAGGGATAGTGACGAACCGAATTCAGTTTCATCCTGGGCCGTTAAATTCGCCTTTTCACTAATTCCCTTGGAAAAGCATGAATATATCTCGTTTCTCAGCACCAGCTATCGGCTAAATAGTAGGGTAAACTATGTTCTCTAGACCTGGGTGTAAGCCAGTTTAGAAGGCCAATTATGAATTCATAGATAATGAAGAAAAGGAATCTGTGGAGAGCCATGCCTGCCTACATCGTGATGGACGTGGCATTAGAAACAGAGAGAAGAAATTCCAAGATAGGCTTTAATTGATTTGTGATAGCTATCATAGCGCATTGAGGTAGAACGAGTTATATACATATGGCTCTGGAATCTGTTTTCCTTCGTTCCTCCGGTAAAATCCGGGCTGGTTCTTTTATGGAAATAAAATAATGTGAATATATCTTTATGATTCAGATAGCAGAGAGTTTTGTTATCTTGTTAAGAAGGAATCAGATGAGACTGCTATCTTGTTATTGGGACTGTTTTACGCAGTTTGATCGTCCATATTGAGTGTAATGGTAGCGAAATGAAACTCCAAATATTGTAATGCTTTGCTGTAAACTAAATAAAATTTCGAATCAACTTCATGTAAGATGGAATATATACAGCAGCGATCTTTTCTAGGTTTACAAACATTTCTGTTACCCAAAAAAGTTCGATTGAGAGTGCCACGAAGATGTGTATTTCTAATGCGTTCTATGTCTAGAATTTTACCTCTGATCCGAATACATTGATATATAAAGGTAATCATGTCTGTATCTCGCAGAGAGCAGAGAGTGTGAAGTAAACCAAATTAGTTATCTGTACTTTCATATTTTGCAATTGGTTATTTTGCTTATTTTCTGTGTTCACCAATTTTTTTTATTTTTGTCCGCTTGTCCATTTGTAGTGATACATGCAATCACTGTCTATTCATTTTTCTTTTTTATTCCTTCTTTTATTTTTCTGTGTTTCATCTCTTTCTAGTGTACATATCCTCTTCTCTCTGCTTTCCTAGATGTGACCAAATGAAAAGTATCTTCTTTCGGTCTTCTTACCCTTGTTAATTCCCACTTGAGATTTGCTTCTTTTCTTTCAGTTCATCTTCTCTATAACCGTCTACTTTTCTTCTAATCTTTTCACTGTTTCTCTGCTTCGTCGCCTTTCTTTGTCTCTTCTGTATTAATTTCCAAGATAGGTACGTTCTAATTTTTCCCTTTTCATATATAATACGAACAAAGCTTTATATCTATTTCACTCTAGCCCGAGGGTGTCGGAAAATCCATGTTCTCTACGACATTCACCAAATTCGTGTACCGTCCCGATATGCCGCTCCAAAGGACTGGGCATCGAATATGATCGAATGGCACCAAATCTAAGAGAAACCCGCTGGTGTTGGATGCCGAAGGGGGTTAAATCACTTTAATGACTGCTTATTTTTCGACGCTTTACTCTACAAGAAAAATTGAAGCAAACTACATCAATAATTTAGCAACTGATATATTGCATTAATGGGGTGGAATACCCTTCGTTATATTTTTTCCCACATTCCAATGTCATCAACCTTAATTTAAAATGTCGGCCAATATCTATCGTAAAGGACGGTTGATTTTGACACCCTGACCTTAATCGGAAAATTCTTTTGTTGCTGGAGTTTTCATTTTGCTGCTCCAGGTAAAATGGAGAAACATGCTTTTAAGCTTATTTTACCAGTCTCGGTAAAATAGACTCCCAAGCTATTTTGCCGGTAAATATTTGCACATTGAAGGAAGATAATGTTAAAAATAACAACACAGAAGATTTAACACAGAAGTTTATTTATTTACACTATTAATTGTTAAGCCAATTTAAAATATTTTCCACCATCAATTGTTAAAAAAAATTTAAATAATTTATTCATCAGCAATTATTAAAAGGAATATGGACGTCTCTGAATATTTTAAACACTTCAGACAGTCTTTGCAAATCTCGTATCTCTTGCCAACAGACTTCAGGCGCATCCACTGAAGACAACAGTCGCAAAATACATGTTCAAGTCCTGCCTACGCAGTTCATACAACCATTGCGTTGACGATTTCAAATATAATATATTCTTAAAACATTATTTATATTCGCCGGTAAAATAAGCCTTGGTGTTTATTTTAACGGCACCGAGAAAATAGCCATGATGTCCATTTTGCCAGGACCGGTAAAAATAAGCTATTCGGTACATTTTCGGGCTATTAATGACTATACATTTTATACAGCCAGATATAATCTTGGTATGTAAACCTCTAAAATGTTTTTATTCTCTAAGTTAACAGGTAAGCTAACGCAAAACGGTTTTTCTACTACGGTCTTCTGAATTCCGATATCAATAATATAATGCACGCAGTTAAAATGATTTTACTTACTGATTTTAACATAAACGATGGAAGTTGAGCTAACAACTCGAAGAGTCTGTATTTCTTCTGTGTACGGCTCGCAAAGAATTAGTTCAGTTGTCGGAAGAAATTCCAACAAGGCATCGAAAATGATTTGCACATTGAAAGTCCCGGATCTTGGAAGAAGCAAAATGAACCACATATGCTATGAATTACATTTCATTGGTTTTTGGAACGGCAAACTTACACATTTACAATATATATATATATATATATATATATATATATATATATATATATATATATATAACATAACAAATATAAAAATTAAAAATACGGAATTCTTATTTTTAAGACTAAATAATTAGGTGATACTTCAATTTATGTCCCCTTTTTCGAGAAGAACGTAATTGATTCGAATAAGTATTGTTGGAATTTAGACCAAGTGAAGAAATCAACGAAATCAACGAATAGCGTTTGACATTATTTAAAGGAAAGGGTGTTTAGTCAGAATAATAAGGCTTGAGCTGGCAATTAAGGAAGCAAAAACTCTTAGATCGGGACTGAAGTATTTTCATTTAACAACTATATTCAACAGATATTACACTATTTATTCGTGGATTTAGATAAATATCTTACTTTCAAATAAGTTAAATTCTTTGAAAGCATAAAAATCTGTCTAGGGCAACTCATTGCTCTCAAAGATAACAAAGTTCTAATTCAAAGGACACCTAAAAATGAATATTATTTCAACTTAGGAAAAATGTTACGTAACAAATAATAGCTAATGGAAATAAGTAAGGCCGAGAAAGACATAAATTATGGTAAATGTAAATAAAGAACATTTAGCGAATCTAGAAATAGAGTTTTAACAGTTCTATATTGGGAACTGTAAAAATTTCTTGGTTTTGTCCGTGTATCGTCAGGTTGATGCTAAAAGTGCGAAAGTAATTTTTGTAAAATGAGAAAAACGCCATAGGATAAAAATTCGGACTAAAAACATACAACACGATTTTCTTTTTTCAAAAATTAAGACCTAACTTCCCAAAATGTGTTTACATCAGAACCTTATCTATATCATACTTATGGGTGTTTGCTCGTTTCAAAAATAGAAAAACATGCAAAAAGGGTGTATGTCAAATATCTATTTTCATAAACACAGCGACGGTTTAGAAATGGCATCAACGCCAGTTTAAGCTCTTTTTAAAATAGAGAAGAATAGTCTCTGAGAATTTCAGCTGCATAAATCCATCTCATAGAAGTAAGAAGCGAAGATCAAAGAGACGTAAACCAAAAAAAAAAAGAATAAAAAAGAAAGAGGAATCTGTCAGAGACCTGACGTGGCGACGTCAGAGAAAAGAGAACAAGAAAGAAAGCAAGAAAGAAAATGCCAATCATATAAGGACCCGTTCGGGAAATGTAAAAAACCTGTGAAAAATATACATGTTACGCTCACACATATGATAATCGCTTCACCTTACTAAAAATATTGGAAGCAAAACTGTTTGAATTAGAAATTCAACGAACGATTGCGCTTATGGTTACACTGAGGTTGATAGGAAACTGTTCAATGTTACTGAAAGTAACAATGAACATTGCAGAAGAAACCTTATTATATTTAGAGTCTTAAATTGACAGAATGTCGAACCTAAAAAAGCGGCTGTATTACCTGTTGTCACTTAGGTACTACGAATGGTATGGAAGCATACAAACAAAAATAAAATTTGCAAAACATCCCACTCATGCGGAGAGATGAGTCCAACTGCATTACGGTAGAATCCCTTGAAAACAACAGAGGTGAAATCACCGAAGCGTAAAACCACGTCATCTAAGTACTCAGCAGATTAACTCTCATACAAATGTCAAAAAGAAATCGACTCCCTAAAATTCTTATATCAAAGTGTTGTAGAGTAGTTTTCACAGTGGAAGCTTGTATTTCACTGAGTCGGTCCTAAAAGGGTTCGACGTACAAAACGTCATGAACTTGAAATAATAGTTAATGACGCAGCAATCTAGTTGTGGTGGTTGATACCTTAATGTCCGACATCGACTGACGCACCAACTCCACTGAGCCCCCTGGCGACTGCTACTACTACTACTTATTATATCTGGGAGAGTCTATTAACAATAGAATAGGTATGTTCCGGTATAACACAAAGTCAAATAAGCACATTGAGGAGATATACAACGCTTCACTGACAAAAGGGATAATCTACTGGGAAATATCACAGTAGTTAATAATATCATATACGCAATGCTAGGAGTCAAGACAATAAAAATATCAAACAACAGAAAAGAGAGCCAGCTTGGAAGGCAAAACTGATGCGAGAGATAAAGGTAATCAGATGTGATATTTCGATACTGGATGAGCTCACTAGAAATCCAAATGTCTTAACACACAAATGCAGGAAGATAAGGCGGAAATATAAAATTAAATCACTAAATGAAATTCCATCAATCGAGGAAATGCTAAACAGAAACTACAGTTAAAGTCACAGAGGAGAAGACGATACGATAAACGTTGTAGGGTCTATCGCTAAAATAAAATAGTCCAAATAGACCTTAACAAAACTTACAAGGAAATTGGAAAAGTAGTCATACATGTCACAAAGCCACCATATATTGACAAAGTGCAAAAGTTTGGGAGAATACTTGGAGCTGTCCAAAGGAATATAACTCCAATGCAGAATGGATCCAATGTGAAGAACCAATGTTGGATAAAGTGCTACAAGAAAGGGAAAATGAATAATGTTAGGCAAGCTCTAACGAAATCCCAAAATGTAAATCCCCAGGAAATGACAAGGTGCCCAATTTCTGACTCTATCATCTCTCATCAGTCCATAAAATCCTTGAACGAACTCTATCAATGCTTATTAATAATCCCAATGAAATTCCAGAATGGCTCACTGAAGGTATTATATATCCCATGCCAAAGACGAGTGAAACAGATAATATAATATGTCTGTCCACCACGTCTTGTCTGTCCTGATGAACCATACTTACTCTTTTTTCGAACAACATTCTTCTACAGGAACAGAAGGGACGCAAGGATGTATGATTTCAAAGATCAACTACTGATAAACAAAATGATACTAGAAAATTACGGGAAAAGACGTAGAAATCTTAGCGCAAAATGGATAGATTACCGTAAAGCCTTTGATAGTGTGCCACACCCTTGAAACCATAAGAGTTTGAAAATGTACAAAGTTTCTCCCGTAATTGTAAATTTCCTTAAACACAGCATGGGAATGTAGAAACCACCTTATACCTAAATCACACCAGAGAGCACTGCCATCACCAACCGCCTGGATATCCGACGCGGAATAGTTTAAGGAGGACACACTGTCACCCCTTCTGTTTTATCTGTTCTTAATCACCCTTATGCATGAACTAAACAATAATATATATGGTATTCAATTACCTATTCTACATGGATGACCTCAAACTCTTTGACAAAGACGACAATGAATTGAATAAGTTTAAGTGTCACCTCAATACAATAAAATGTTTCAGTGATGACATAGGTATCTATTTTGGATTAGATAAATGTGTAAAAGTAACATTCAAGAAAGGGAGAATTAAGGAAGCACACTTAATAGATTTAGATATTGCCCTAAAGATTAGGGAACTGGAACAAGAAGAATTCTATAGGTACCTAGGAATTAGGGAAGGAGATGGAATACAGAATACCTAAATGAAGGTCAAAGTAATAAAGGGATATCATATGCGTTTGTGTGTGGTTCTGAATACCAAGATGAACTCAAAAAACAGAATCTCAGATATAAAAACATTGCCTGTCCCTGTGGTACAATACAGCTTTAACATCCTTAATTGGACCATAGCTGACATTAAGCGAATGGAGGACAAAACAAGCTTCTCACTTGATACCACATGCATCATCCCAAAGTTGATGTTCATCGTCTGTATGTGCCGAGATCCGAAGGAGGCAGAGAATTAGTTCAACTAGAATTGTCTTACAAAACGACAACAATTGGCCTTCAAAGATACGTAAAAACTACAGAAGACAGGATGATAATCTGTGTTAAAGAACATTAAAGTTTTAAATTAAGGTTTTATTCTTAACTACATAGGACCAATTTTTGTTAACGTATGTGACGTCGTCCCCCGGTCGCAGCGCCAGATGTGACGTCGTCCCCCGGTCGCAGCGCCAACTGTGACGTTCTATCCTGACCTACCACGGCGCCAGTTGTGACGTCCTCAAACAGCATCACTTGTGACGTCTTCGCCGCGGCGCCAGCTGTTCGCTCCTCGCTGCTCCGTCCGGGTGTCGCTGCTCCAAACGTGACGTCCGCCTGTCGCGTCAGTCGTGTTGTCTCGTCCTGTGACGACCAACTGGCTTGGTATCGGTCGGGGCACCAAATGTGACGTTCTAACTTTTTGGTGATTCGGGTGGGAATCTGGTTAGATTTGATATCAGCCTCGTCGTTCCCAACTCGCTTCCAACGCCTGGTTACCAAGGTAACTGCATTGATCTCCAGTCCGCCTACCCACGTTGTGAATTGATCTTAGACAGACGAGTGTGTTTGTGTGTTATCACCCCCGTTGAACTCAATTTGCATTACGGCCCCAACCACTGTTTGATCTCGTCTGTCTAAGATCAATTCACAACGTGGGTAGGCGGACTGGAGATCAATGCAGTTACCTTGGTAACCAGGCGTTGGAAGCGAGTTGGGAACGACGAGGCTGATATCAAATCTAACCAGATTCCCACCCGAATCACCAAAAGGTTAGAACGTCACATTTGGGTGCCCCGACCGATACCAAGCCAGTTGGTCGTCACAGGACGAGACAACACGACTGACGCGACAGGCGGACATCACGTTTGGAGCAGCGACACCCGGACGGAGCAGCGAGGAGCGAACAGCTGGCGCCGCGGCGAAGACGTCACAAGTGGTGCTGTTTGAGGACGTCACAACTGGTGCCGTGGTAGGTCAGGATAGAACGTCACAGTTGGCGCTGCGACCGGGGGACAACGTCACAATAATGGCAAACGGAATCACTTATTCTATATTAATGATCTTAAAACGTTTGCCAAGGATGACAACCAGCAGAAAAACCTACTGACCATTGTCAAAACGTTCAGCGAAGACATTAGGATGGAGTCCAGAATTGACAAATGTGCCAAAGCCACTTTCAAAGGCGGTAAACTCACGAAAACTACAGATTTAAACCTTGATAAAAAAAATAAAAAGAAAAGCTTCTCCTATCTGCCCATGAACATTCACAGCTATATAAAGCAATCACTAACCACTGTTTCTTCTCTTTCAATAAAAAATCCTATAAGCAAAAATTCAGCTTACCCATGGGATCACTTATTAGTTGTGTCCTTGCTTGTTCTTTTGTAGATTTTTTAGAGTTTGGTCACATCATAGCTAAAAGCTCACTTACCTAGTATACATAGATGACGTTTTTTTTATTATATGCTCATAATATAAATCTATTAGACATAATGAAGAAACTTAATAAGGTTGAACCTGCCATCGAATTCTCAAATGAATTTAAAATAAATATATTTCTACCTTTCATTAGTATCTTATTAATGCATACCTATAACAAATTCGATTTTACAGGTTACAACACGATC
>CAHIKZ030001237.1:355000-430000 GCA_903632075.3 Acanthosepion pharaonis
ATTGGTCGATAGTGACCAATCAGTGCATGAGTTTTGGGGAGACTTTTGGGGGCCGATTCTCCCAAAAGAGCACAAAATCTACTATACGAAAATTGTCTCATAAGATAGCAGCGTCGATTTCTATCCAATGAATGATTGCTATTGAAATTTGAATTTATGTAGGTATGTGTGTATGTGCGTGATCATCATCATCATCACAATATAGAGAGAGAGTTGTCCAAAAGTAGGTGGACAGTAAATGATAAAATTTGTTTGAGGTTACATATACAATTATATTTACTAATACAATTATCTGAGAAAAAAATTAGATAAATTTAGTTATAAAATTTAAAATAATATACCACAAATACCATAGTTATAATGAACACCACTGTAATGATATAACCGATACAGTGACTTATTCCACCGACTGTCCACCTACTTTTGGTCGACTCTGTATATATGTATGTGTGTGTGTTAAAAAAAATATAGTCTTTGAGGATTCTCTATTTATGTGTGAAAATCCTTCAATATCCAATATGGAGCGTGTGTAAATATAAACCGTGTAAACATTGAGATCAACGTTTATGTTATTCTTATGGCTGACAATATTTTTCATTAAATGATTCTAATGACTTTCATTAAAACTAATTATTGGCCCCATAAAAATTTATGAAAACGATTATTTCATAATTATAGATATGGCCTTTTTTAACATTTACCTGGCTTTTGTTTATTTATTCATCATTTATTTGCTATTGATTATTATTATTAAATTTACTTAGATATGTCTATACGTGCATTTGTACATTTTGCCTATTTATTTATTATCTGTTTCCTTTATTTGTTTATTTATTTTGATTATTTTTTATGCCGAGTGATGTTATGTATGTATATATATGTATGTATGACAAAATAAAAAAAAATACTATATAAACATCACGCCTTTCCTACAATTCGAAAATATCTTCTCTTTCTCAAGACAAATATTACTACCCATACAATATACAAATAAATAAATAGCTTCAACATCTTGCCAATGACGTGTTTCAAGAAGCGTAGTGGGGCTTTTGAGCAGGCCGAGGTACTATGGACATGATCTTTTCTAAAAGGCAAGGAAAAAGTGGCTGGAACAAAGAATGAATTTCTATAAAATCTTTGACAACGATCAACGGGATTGCTTTCTGTGAAATATTGAGAAATCTTGGTTGGCCAGAAAAATGGATTAACATGCTTCGGTATTTTAATAATGACTTGAAAGTGTGGGTAAATGTAGGGGGTAAGCTACCTACATTTGGTGTGAAGAATAAAGTGAGGCAGGAAGACGTACATGTTACTACCCTGTTTGATCTTTATCACACCTCTTGAAATCTATTTAATATTAGCGGAATTTGAGACAGTGCTATCTGTTAACTTTATGCAATACTAATATGCATATTATCACGATCTAGTGTGGCTCATACTGAGAATAATGTACAACGCCTACTGCATGCTTTAATCAGTGTTTGCACTGCCCTTGTACTTACTATAAATCTAAAATAAAGTGGAGTGACGCATCTAAAAAAAACGAGAAAGCCTTAAAGAGAGTCACATATCTTTGTGTACAATAAGCGTATAGGTTTGGTTGAAGAATTTGCTCATTTTCGTAACACCCTATCGAGAAGATGCTCACTGAATACGGAATTCGCGTGGATGATTCCAAAGACCAGTAATGCATCGGTTAAATTAAGCGGCAGAATGAAATGTCGAAAGAGATCATGCGGTTTTTTGTTGTCTATCACGATCAACTGAAGTTGTTCGAGCGGCTTCATAAATGATGTTGATAATTTACTTTCAGAATTCATCAAGGAACGAAATGGTATCAAGTAATGGTGACATTTTAATGACTACATTGTTCTCCGTTTTTCATCATTTGTGCTTCTCTATGCATTTAAGAGACTGTGACCAGGTGTTATATACATACACACACACACACACACACACACACATATATATATATATATATATATATATATATATATATATATATATATATATATATGGGTGTGAGTGTGGGTGTGTTTTGTGGTGCAAAACTTTATGACAGCCATAAAAGACAATTTTTTTTATTACCACTCATGATGACAATAAATAAAGAAAAAAAAAAAGCTAGCTAACCGGTTTCAAACCTCTCTCAACAAAGCTAAATCGAGGCTAATAAGATAAATTAAACAGAATTATCACTAAAAAAAATGAATACTATGTATTAGAAAAAATATTGCTTAGATGGAAATTAGTTAGTGGCCCGGTACAGAGGGCTTCCAGAGGGTTTTTTCCAGTACATATTGTCCATTTTTAGTGATAATTCTAATATTATGTCATATATATATATATATATATATATATATATATATATATATATATATATATATAAGTGGACATTGAGGTCAACACGATGAGGCAACAAACAGATTCATGCTAAACGCAATCATAGTCTGTCACCTCTGATATTTATATTTTATATTTACTTACGCTCTATCTCTGATATTGAACACTTTAACCTATAAAATATAGCACGCCTTAAAATTATATTTCTTTATATATACATAGATAGACATATAGACAGATAGATAGATAGATAGATAGATAGATAGATAGATAGATAGATAGATAGATAGATAGAAATTCGATATCTAACAGCAGGTAAACTATTTAACATCCGATGCTTCTCTTCTAAATCTAAGATTTCAAACTTTTGTCCTAGTTCTCCTTTATGCCAATGACTGTGAACTGGGGTTACCCAAACCAAACTGAAAATGCAGGCTCTGTCTTGTAGATATATATATATATCAGCTTTATTATTAGCCTGGACAAGACAGCGATCGTTTTTAAACCTGTCCAGTTTCAGCTTATTAACTTTAACTAATGCTTTTGCACTTCTAAAGGATCGATTTGGGTCTCAGAGATGATGCGTGTGTAGCAACGCATCTGCTGTACACCTCTGCGACATCTGTTGTGTCCTGCAGATATATAGACGTTATGGAGAGTTTCCACCAGCGGGTGTTTATGATCAATTCGTGGCATCCATTGTGTGCTTTCTCCTAAACATTATATTTCAGACTGTGAGGGCGGTATGAGCTAATAGCAACCAAGCTATCCGTCTTAACACAATCATTGTTTCGTCGACGAAAAGAATGATTTAAAAATCAGTTTCCTTGTGTTTTGTTGACAATTTCGTGCAGTTTTCCCTGTGGATTTCTTTTTAAAAGTGACCTTGGGATCGATAACACGTTCAGTTTTTCGTTTATAATTCAAGTATATTGCACTTTTGGCCATTTGCCCACAGCCAAAAAGATTAAAGTTTCATAGATTGACAAAGAGGAATATTTTTAAATAACATATCCTTGTTATGGAAATGCTAGACGTGTAGTCGTTCAGAATCTTGTTCGAAGTTCGCCACATTTTGGTGATACTTGCCGATTGTTTTTTTGTTTGTTTTTTTTTTTTGTTTGTTTTTTTTTTGTAATTTCATGTGTAGGATTAATTTTGAAAGTTATTAATTTATTAAATATTTCTCCTGATCGTTCAAATTGATGTTGCGATTCATTTTCAAGCTTCAAATTCGCAACATCGCTACGAACATGAGACTTTGAAAGTCAAAATATGTTATACTCTTACAGACTCTGAAGTGTTGGCAAGTTCCAGATGGTGGTAGCATGATAGCTCAAAGATAAATAGATTCTTGTGAGCACACAAAGATCCAAGAAATGTTTTCAAATAATATATACTTAATTATAATCCTAAAAGAATACTAATGAATAATTGAATGAAATGGCTATCCAAAGAATGCTTGTTTGTTTGTTCAATCGATCATAAACCGGGTGAAAACTAGCGCAGAATTATGATAAGGATGTTTTTTTTTTCTTGTTTTTTTTTTATTAGTGGACGGGTATTTAGCAACAAAAATAAATTTGGAATTTCATTTTGGATGGTTTTTTTTTTTTTTTTCTTTTTTTTTTTTTTTTTTTTTTTGAAATAGAGAAAGCTAAAAATGATGTTAGAAACGATAGAAAAGGATGCCGAACTGTTATTTAATATCAAAACCTCCTAAATGGAAGAGAATGCTGGACAATTACCTAACAGATGATTTTTTACGGTTCAGCATCCTTTAGCAGTTTATTTAAAGCTAGAAAAAATTAGATTGTAAGAATTTCTATTGCGATTATAAAAATTATCAATAAATCCTACTTATTAACCCATAGCTGGGGGAGAGAAGACGTGGATTCATATCTTTCCCAAGGATATTTATACGCAAGTGAATATAGCTAGCCTGACTGGGTTTCCAGTTCCGATTTCCAATTCCGATCCGTTATGCATTACACCACCCGCACATCCAAGTACCTGGTATTCCCAAGCGGTAACTCATTTGGGAATTTCATTTTGGATGTCTTTCGCGCTTTTTTTTTTTCATATTGATGAGCTACGTGTAAAACAATCGGGTTTCGCTTCTAAACATAAACTTTAATTTTAACTCGTACTTACGATCCATCGCTAAAGATTCTGTAAAATGAAATATCTTGACATATATGTACAGGAACTGCCCAGTCTGGGAATTGTTTGAATAGAAGAAGGAAATTGCGAAACCGAAATCGGGGGGGGGGGCGTATTTGGGGCAACAAAAGATGCCTTCAAAGAATCGAAGCTAAACAAAGAAATAAATAAAAGAGTGCTGATCTGCTTTTGTAAAAAATACTGGAGAATTTCTTAACTGATGATTTCTAAGGAGTTTATCAGCCTTTTGCAGGTTATTTAAATCAAGAAAATATTTTTAGATTGTAAGAATGTTTTGGAGATAATAACGATTTAGTGATACAATTCATATTGATTAACCTATAGCTGGGGGAGAACAGAAGTGGATTCGAATATTTACGCGTAAATGAATAAAACCAACTCGATTGGAATTAGAACTCGGGCAACCGATTTCCAATTATGTTATCCATTGCACCATCCGCACATCCGTACTTATAGCACCTAGAATTCCCAAACGGTCACCCATCTAAGTAATGACCAGGCTCAACTTTGCTTAACATTGGTGATTATACGCGAGTCGGTGTTTCAACGGGATGTAGTCGTAAGCCTCGAAGCAACAGGGACACGTTTCCTCAGACGCTTAATGAGACGCCTGATGAGAATACCATGGGCGGAGTATGTGAGACATGAGGAAGATTTAAGAAAGATAGATGTGACAACATTTGGAAAGCAAAGAAAAGGAAGAAAAGAAGGGAAAGAAATGAAATTTTGATAGTGACAAATGGTGAAAGGTTTCATTGCCATTACAGAAAATTCTAAATAGATAAAAATTGACTGTGTCGTGGTGGCGGACTTATATTATCGGGAATAGATAACAGCCACTTGGTGCTGGCGAAAATCTAATTGACAAATTCCAGATCGGCTAGCTAAACTCCGGGACAGAATAGATAAACATTTAACTGTGTCACGGGACTGCCGGACCACCCACGAGCTAAAGAAAACAAAGGAAAATAGGTTAAGTCTTTGTCAAGGGAAAGATATCGTTAGACAAGGTCTGGGTTTTGTTAGAATGTAGCGATAAGAGCGAAACAATATTATCGCAAGGGTTGGGCGTAATTGCTGGACGACCACCCATTCTGATAATTGGCGAAAATCTGACTGACGAAGTCCAGATGAGAATTGAGTTTATCACACTACTGGTCGCATTGTTCTGTTGGCGGGAGAGAATAGAAAAGAAAAGAAGGAAAGGAAATAGAAAAAAAAAAAGAAAAAAAGAGGAGATAATTTTTTTTTTCTTTGAGCAAGATATTTTTTTTAAGAAACAAGTCTAGTCTGGTCACGCCCACACTGTTGATCGACCATTGGATGAACGTTAACGAGAGCCAGACGGAGGTGATCATGTGATACAGGGGAGGAGGCCTGCCACTACTCATTAGAGAGGATAGGTATAAGATGTTACTGCGAAGAAGTGGGAGGATCGTTGACGCCCTCTGAAGGTAGGGGTAAGAGAAAACTTCCAAAAATGGAAATAATAAATTTTTCCTGACCGAAAACAAAAGAAGGGGATTGTGGATTTGGAATTATCGAGGAACCTCAAACCCCAACAAAGCCCACCCCCCCGGTTTTGGTCGGCGTCCATATAAGCAAAGTCGCAGCGAGCGAAAATCAGAGTTTCCGAGAGAGTTTCCCAGTTCAGTCCAGTTCGGATCAACTTCCAGTTCGCAGTTGAAGTGGGTCCCGCCTCGCATTAGCTGACTTGAAAGATTCGCGCAACTTCCGAACTCACCTTCAATCCAAGAACAATTTATTTTTGAAGAGCGACTTAGATCCATACCACCAAAATAAGTTTTACGACTATCGCCTGAAGACACACCAAGAACCAGTTTCTTAAAGAACAGACAACTTAAGATGTTAAAACTCACCTAACAAAAACAACATGTCACAATCCATATAACGGGTCGGAAGTTAGACGCGGTCCTATGTATCCAGCAACCAGATATAAAGTATTGTTATCCTTTTATTTTTTGATACCTTGAACTTGAGTTACTATTTTATTTTATTTTACACATATTTGTGCGATACCACCCTCATTTGAACTCAACTTGCATTACGGCCCCAACGACTGATTGATTTCGTCTGCCTAAGATCAATTCACAACGTGGGTAGGCGGACTGGAGATCAACGCAGTTACTTCGGTAACCAGACGTTGGAAGCGAGTTGGGAACAACGAGGCTGATATCGGATCTGACCAGATTCCCATCCGAATCACCAAAAGGTTAGAACATCACATTTGGGTGCCGCGACCAATACCAAGCCAGTTGGTCGTCACAGGACGGGACAACACGACTGACGCAGACAGGCGGACGTCACGTTTGGAGCGGCGACATCCGAACGAAGCAGCGAGGAGCGAGCGAAGGCTGTAGGGACGTCACATAGAAACAAAAAGACACTTTTGATTAGAATCAGAAAGAGACAGATGAAACTTATGCGACACAATGGGAAAAGGCTTGGAGAATTGGACACTCACAGGATATACCAAACAGAAAAAGGAAAGTGGGTAACCGCTTGCAATCTACCTAATGGATTTGTGCAAATAGATGGCAAAAATGGACCGAGAGTAATAATAATTAATTAGAGCTACAAATGAAAGGAAAATGTGGAGATCCATGATCATCTACACCCTGAAGGGACAATGTACATAGAAGAAGAAAAAGAAATAAATGTTCTGCATACACAATGTACCGCTTCTTTATATTGCAATATTCAAACAATGGTTTTGTTTCTTTTTATTAACTGATTTGTTACTCATAAAAAATTGTGATCACGATCACGTAGCCCATCCACAGGAGAGCAACATGCCCTGCTGTCATAGCAGTAGGTGTGTCTAGATAACCTACCGGGCCACATCTCTCTTCAGGTTGGTATCAAATTCAGAATTGTCCAAACATTGCTGACTGCTATTTAACAGATAGTTAGAGAAGGGTGAATTTAGGCTGCTTTTTAACAGCATTAGCGCGAAGAGAACGAAACATAACGAATCGAGAAAAAAACTTTGAAAACCATTATTCGAAAAACATTTATTCGTATAGTAAATTGTTTGAATGAAAATTAATCGAAAGGACAATTATACTAAATGATAATTGCTCGAAATACTTATGTTGGAAGTCCGTACATTGTATTGCTTTGAGAGAGCCAATGCTGATTTACCTAGAAATAATAACGACCTTCAATGATGGCATAAGGCTTTTTTGAAGGAAGTATCATCGTATCATCCTACAGTATGGAAATTCTTAGACGCACTTAAAAGAGAAAAGGACTTGCAAGAAATTCATATTGCAAAAGTAAGAGCAGGTTGCCAAAATATCAAGAACGCCAAGAAATACCGTGACGTAAATGAAAATCTTAAAAATTAGTGGCATCTTTTAACTACTTTTCAGTAGTTGACTATTTGCGTGCAGTATCATATAAGTTAAGGTTATAAGGATTTCTTTTTACTAAATTGCTTAATTAACGATATTTGTATTTCGAATAATTATAATTTGTGTATTTTATTTTTTAAATTTCACATTTATATTGCAATAAAGAATGTTGTATTTCGAATAATTATCATTTAATATAATTGTTCTTTCGACTAATTTCCATTCAAACAATTTACAATTACAGTAAATATATTTCGAAGAATTGTTTTCAAATGATTGTTTTCGAACAATTACTTTCGCACAATATTCACATCATCAGAACGAGAATTTGAACTCGACTATTTCACAATTCGAGGCGCTAATCGTCGCAGTATCCTATGAAAAGGTTATAATTCATATAATTCTCATTGAGAAGCCAAAGATTAATTCTTGAATTCCGTGTCATAATAATTACGAGTTCAGTCCCTGGTTTGGGTAGGACAGACTTCAATTCATGCAATAACTGAGCAGCACTAAAAACAATAAAATCAAAGATATTACTACGTATGGATATTTTTTTAGGTTTAATTTATTTTTACTCCGTTTTTGAGATGGATTTAGATCTGGGTCTGAGACGTCTTCGTCAAAGTCGGCGTCTATATTGTCCTCATTCTCTAGATGTTGTTTTTTTCTTGTCGATCTGGTGGTGTAACTGTATTTGATGTTGTAACATCGATTGTGTTTGTGTTTTTTTTTCTTTGTTCTGATTCAGTGATGCCGCTGCAGATGCTTATAGACCAAAGTCCACTTGTTCCTGGTTAGCTGGAATTGGTCGGGTCTGCATAGTTGAATTGTGAGAGTCGTTTTGCTGAGTTAACAATTGTTGCAGCAAAAGCATTTTCTTCTCAAGCCTATCTAGATAAATGTACGGAAAATTGTCGCTATCTGACGACATTTGTTCCTCAGTTAAGATATAATCCTCGAAAAGCGAATGTCACATTGCATAGCTTCTTGACCTGACATCGAATTTCCGATCTTGAATAGAAATACCATCTCGGAATGAAACATAACGATTAATGAACTTCTTTCTTCTGATGGTGTTCTGCCTCCTCAAATGGATTGTTGCTAGTAATAATGGCCGGAGGATTTTCTATTTAAAGGGTTCAGTTGAAAATTTCCCGAAGATTACTCCAAGCGACAAACACTTGAAGACGATCGTAGAATACAACTGCTGGAACGTTGTGATAATAACAAGAAAGATGAGGATATTAGTCCCTCCTGTAGATAATAACTCTTCGTTCCAAAATTTCACAGATGAATTAATTAATAATATTTTAAACAATCTGGTATATAAAAATTTCTACAGAGCTTTTCAGAGTAACCAAGTCCAGCAATCTAGAGCCCAAACAAGATCCAATAACTTTACTCCAGTTTTACTTTCTGCAAGACAATTCAACCTAATGTGACAGTATTTCTTGTTGACATTTTATACTGAGTTTCTTTTAGTTAAGACAAGACGACGCTGTGAAGCTCTTAAGTTAAATACAAAATCTAATCCTGTTGAAATAATAATGGCTTGTGTATATGCCAATCTGGGGGCCATGGATTTTCTTTTCTTATGAATCATTAAATATGTTGCCGCGAGATTTCAAGATGAAGAACATGAAACTTCTAGACAAAAATGTTATGCAAAAGATGCAAATAAAAGAGCACTTTATTCAAATTAATATGTACAAAATCATTTATATTAAACATACCAAAAAATGAAAAACAAACTTTTAAAAATTACAAGTAATCAGATTATACAGTTATACAATTAAATTCCCTGAAATTAAATTTTCTTAAAAAATAGAATGTTTATTTATTGTCATTCGTAAAGCATTGCATATGATCAACTTTAGATTGAGCGTTAGATCATTAATGTATATTTGATTGACTGGGAATTCTCAATCATGTTTGTAAAATACATGTAAACACAACACAATCTATTTTAAAATACTGTTAATGATACTGTTATAGGAAAGAAATTCCAACAGACCAAGATTCAGTGTAGCCGCTAACATTACCAATGACTAAAAAGTAAAAATTTGTAGAAAGAGTTAAATCAAATATTTCATAAATCGTTTCATTCTTAGAATTTCTTCTATGTATGGACACGTATAGACACCCTACATTTGACCTAGGTTTTGTCACACCCTATCACCGTCGGGAGGTAGGTAATTTTCACTTTAACTGACCTTCGTGGGATCAAAGTGTACTATCTGTTCTATTCTTTAAATAATGAGGAAACCTAGTATCGGTGATTCCAATTCTATGGTATCATTTTCCTGTGACACTGATGCTGTGAGTTGGTTAAACATTAATTCTAAGCAGAAAAAGGTTTAAGCCCAAAAACGAAATATAAACTTGATATATAAATATAGAAAGAAATAATGGAAGACATTTTCCCCCGACAATGTGGAAGTAAAGAAAGGGCCATCTGGGTTGCCTCACCCCTACAAACTGGAATGATGCACCGAGAGGTTAAATTTTGTTATCTATTGAAAATCTGACAAACAAATTGAGAAATGAAAATAGAGAATGAACCCACTGCGAGGGGTAGGGTTATGAAAATCGATCCGTCATAGCAAGCTGGTGATCTGGTTTATGTTTTCGCTAAGATGGCGACCGATCCAAGTATGGAAAACAGCGTGTCTCTATATTGAGAATTTAGGTAAGCAAATATATATTCATTGACGAAAACAAATTCGGAAATAATTTTTATCTATCACTCGGAATTCCCTTTTTTGTATGTACTTTAAAAATTAGATTTATACCAGTCCCATGAAGTGAGCAGAGTTAGAATACTGAGAAGAAAGGAAGAATAGACAAAATTTAGCCCCGCGTATGTGGAGTAGCGATGCGAGATCTGAGGTGAAACTGGCTGAAGTCAGTGTAGAAGAAATTCCTGTGAATACTCTCAAGGGAGGTGGATAATACCCCAAATTTGGAAAGTTGATTAAGAAAGTAGAAATAGGTAACAAAGAAAACCTTTATTAGTAATAATGAAAATTGGGGAATCACCGAATCCTAAGAACCCATCGACCCCACGACAGTTTTAATCTAAAAAGCTGATGACTTTGAGGAGCTCAAAGCCTTTGGGCTGAGAACACGCAATTGAGTGCTTCTGAAATCAATGACCGTTGCTACAAAATTTCCTAATTCCAAGAACTTTGAACCCAGTTGTCCCAGACGTTTAGACAAGGCCCAGTGTCAGTAGAGAGATTGATGCGGGAAGGGTTAATTTTTTGTCGTAGCAAGAATTATATAAACCAATTGAAGATTAACCCCATGAATCTTTCGTTTTATTTTTCGTTGTGGTGATATTTCTTCTTCCTTAATGTAGCACCCACCAGGGATTGAACCAACGCTGCCATTACGACGACATTCGACCTTCAATTGTTCTGAGATCAAGAACACAACGTGGGAACAGATGGTGTGGATCGAAGCGGTCAGCGACTAAAAATTATCTCAGAAAAGCGTCAGCGTTGAGTTAGCCCCATGGTTAGAACAACGTCCTAAAACCCGGAGGACTCGACCACTAAACGTGTTTACAGCACCGGGTGTAGGCGGGGTCCAAAAGGAGTTTATATTAATAGGTGACAGTGACCAAGGATGTGATCCTATTGGCAGCTGGTGTCATATTCCTAATTATGTCAAAAAGGGTGAGTTAGTGGATACCAGCACCAACTTTGCAATGAGACCTTATCTAAACGTGTGGGTATACCAATTTAAACTATCAATGCATCACATGACAGCGCGGTAGAGTAAAAAGAATACCGAATTTCTTTACTCGGTCTTCGGGCTGGGATCAAAGTGTAGTATCTGTTACCCCCGCCCTTGCTTTCGGATAGTTCTTTGATTTGTAAGGAGAGAAGTCTACACCGGATGATTCCAATCCAGTGGTAGCACTTCCTTAAATGATTTAAAGAGGAAGGCCTGAATATCGATACCAGCGTGACAATGTTACTTGGGCCGCATCTAGACGTACGGAACCTTACTTTAAAGCGTCTACACACAAGATAATACCCCAATAGTGGTGTAAGATAAGTAAAAGATCAGTATGATGTATCTGTTTTCACTTCCTAAGCTCCAATTTTCACTACATGGATTCTGTCTAAGATCTTTGCAAACAATTATTTATCTATTTAAATATACGTTACGCGCCTTTTATATTTATATATATATATATATATATATATATATATATATATATATATATATATATATATATATATATATGTGTGTGTGTGTGTATGTGTGTGTATGTATGTATGTATATGTTTATGGAGTGTGTTCAAGTCCAATATATCGTAGAATATTATTACCTATAATTTTATACTTCATTTTCATTACACTTATATGGATATATTTGCTTTCTATAATCGGTCATCTAGAATCAAAATGTTTATCATTATTACATTTTGTCCGTTTAAATTCAAGAAAAACACAGGAAATAATAAGTATAGCTAAAATTGGAAATCGCTTGTAAAGTGTACTCTATATCTGTCATCATTAAATAGTAAGGCTTTTCCTTATTTTAGAAGCGTGGAAATGACAGGAAAGGACATTTAACAACAGCTAGACATATTGCTTATCCTAGGAAACCTTATCTATGCCATCAATAACGCGAAAACGCAACGTTCAATTGAGAAAAAGTAATTGTCTAAACATTTCAAGATGGAAATCGAACAGCAAATCATTTACTTTTTCCGCATTTACTACACATTTTTTATTTGTAATTTTTTAGATCAATTTTCTTTTTGATTCAGGAATCAGAAGAACTGAGAACGATGATATTTTCCCCTCATTTATCCGTGTTTTTAAAATGTATTTTCTTTTTAATTCTCTATTTGTGTGTCGCTAGCCTTGACAGATTCCTTCGGATTTTTCTTTTACTTTTTACTTTTTCTCTTCAGTTTGACTTTTTTATTTCTCTTTCTTTCAATTTCACTTTACTTTCGATTTGTCTATCATTTTCTTTTTTTGCTTTTTTAATCAGCAATTTCAATTATAATTTTCTTTTTAATTTCTTTTTGACTTTTTTGTCATCTTAAATTCTTTCTTTCATTTACATTTTCTGTTTTTTATCATTTCTTTCATTTCTCTTTTAATTGTCCATTCGTTCTTTCATTCTTTAATTTCTATTTCCTTCATTTACTACCTTTCTTTTACTTCTTATTTCGACATTTTTAATTCTCTCTTTTCTGTGATGCTTTCATTTTTTAATTTCTTTTTTCTTTACTTCTGTCTCTCTTTCTTCTTTCTTTACTTCTTTCTTTCTTTAAATCTTATTTTTTTCTACTCCTGCTTTGTTTCTTTTTTCTTCCTTCTTTCTCTTGACTTTCGTTCTTACAGTTCTTATTTCTTTCTTTCTTTTTTTCTTCCTTTCTTTTTAAATTTCTACCTCTTCATTTTCCTTATTGCCGCAGAGTTTTTTATAACCCACCTGCTTTCTTCTATTTCGACTCTTTCTTTGTACATTTGGCTACATTAAAACTTTGACTTTTATTAGATTCTTGACAGCACTTTATTACTTCTTATCAATTGAACGCTTTCTTGTGACCGTTATTTTTTTTTCCTCATTTTCGTTTTATCTTGCACCCTTTTCTATGGATCGAACTCACAACAGTAACAATTGCTTTTCTTCACTCTACTTCCGAGTTCTCTCATTCTCATTAGATATCCATTGCACATACTAAAAGAGTTAACATGTGAAAGGATTTACTGCAGATGGAATGTGGAAAATGTCATATATTTCATTGCTTAAGATCCTTCCCCTTTTTTTTAATCGGGTCGGGAACCTTTCAACACAATCTCATTCATTCGATGAATCCTGTAAAAGTTTTAAGCTAAATCGTATATTTTTTGCCACACGCCAAATGTTGTTACTGATCTCAGGGCATAAGACCGATTAAAAAATAGTATAATTTTAACTATTCTCGAACATGCAACCAGTAACAAAATGTCATATTTTTAATGATCCTCGAACATGCGCCCGGTTACAAAAGATCAATTTTTTACCAATCTTCGATCATACGACCATTTACAAAATAGTATAATATTTACCGATCCTCGAACATGCGACCCGTTACAAAATAGTATGATTTTTACCGATCTTCTAACATGCGACCCGTTACAAAATACAAAGCTGGTTTTCGAATTTGCTTATTACTTTTCAGTACACTCATTTACTGTATGAAATGTCTAAATAAATTTCAAATGTTACAAATTGTGTAAAACTAACATTAAAGCCACCATTAGATGATTGGCACAAACCCATTACACGCTCAACATGTCTGAAATGGCTATCTGGTCGTTGGAACATTTGTTAAGCAAAGAGTGACAGTAATATATTATTAAATAAAAGTAGAATTGGTTCAGGTAACTTAAGATACAGTCCCTATGATGGCACATTAGCTCACATTCTTTTCAAATAATTTGTTTAAAATATCAATTATTTAAAATTTTACCTATCAATTATTATCAATTTCGCTAGACCTAAATTCATAATACGTTAATATTAAGTTTACATCTCTAATTAAATGTATGTATATTTGATTGAATCTATGGCCAAATTTGGGCTCCTAAAATAGTTTAAAATATCTCCCAGTCTTATACGTTAATCTGAGGTATTTGATTGGTTAAGGTTTACACAGACGCCAAAATATACCTGTTATTAGTTCGAATCTATAACAATGACTGAACGCTCGTTTCAATGTATGAATGCCTGCGAAAACGGTTAGCAAATCCCTGATGCAAACGCCAGCTCAGGCACACTGGTGGATGTTCAACACCCGGAGAACCCATCTGTGGTTTATACTACAACTATATTGAGCGTGTCTTGGTTATTGTGAGTGAATCTGTCGTGATCAACAGTTTGAAGGTCAGTACATTCAAACACTTGGTCCCCATGACTTGTGACTTCCGACTAGCAAAGCACCAGAAAAAAAAACACCATGAAAATAGTTATATATATATATATATATATATATGTGTGTGTGTGTGTGTGTGTGTGTGTGTATCAGAAGCAGAACAACAGCAACATGATTCAGTGCAAGGACGAATGGTTCTTCTCGGTTAAATGTTATTATTTTATTATTATCAGTTATTGTTAAGCATTTTAAAATGAAGATATTTACCCGCGCACGCAAAGAAAAAAATAGTCAAATAAAGAATTCAAGTCGAGACGATATTTCTATTAACTGCAAAGAGACACTATTGAGGAAACAAAATCTCCGTAATTTGAGTTATTTAGTGATTTGTCGGAAACTAGAAATACGTTATTAATATTTTAACAAAATATAAAAGAAATTGTAAATAATTAATCTCATACAATAGAAATTCAATAAGCTGATTATTAAATTTTTGAATACAAAACGTATGTGAATGTTAGATTTTATTTCCATTCATTTAGCACTTATACAGCCTTTGCAAAGAAAAACACAGGCATATCCTCTTCTATGTACGAACATGAAAAAATATACGCTTTCTTTTTTAAGAGAATGGTTAAAACAAATGTCGTAATAAATCTCTTTAAAGAAAAGCGTGTATTTTTGCTTTTAGTAATTGATTTAATTTACGTTATCTTTTTTATAAGTGTGCTTATATTGTAGCAAGCGATTGTATTGTAGAATATACTTAAAGATTATAATTGGATTGAAAAGATTAACGGTGCGGAAAAAGAATCAATAAACCGAATCGAAAGTCTGTCCTTGTTTCTTGTATTTTTTTTTCTTACTGATGGCGTGTGTCCATTTCCCTCCGCCTTGATTAAATGGTAGGGTAAACTAGGCTTTCTAGCCTTGGCTGTTGGACAAGTTTGAATTAAAAACCGTAGAGGCAACGGAAAATTACTCAACCATATTTTCCAAACATCATGGCAATTTAAGAACAATAAAGAAAGGGAAGCTGTGGAGAACTAAGACCGCTTTCGTTCTGATGGAACACGGAATTAAAAAGAAATAAGCATGAATATAAAATACCTCCACGGTTCTTATGTAACAATATTTTACCACCTTTTTCAGAAATTAATTTTCTATTCACACACGCGTCGACAGTTTAATGGTAATGAAAATGGTATGATAGCATCAATTTGAAATGAGATTCTTTCATAACAATGTGAGAGTTTACGTTCAACCCTCTTTTTTTTCTGTTCTGACCATTTTCTCCAGTTCCATTTCTCTTCCTGCAGTAGTAACATTAACATCGTCTTCGGTTATTTCTATGTCTTTGTTATGTGTTTGTTTGTTTGTTTTCTTTAACTTGCCTATTTCAACTCAACACAGACATGTTATTTGTCAGTATCCAATGTTGCCATCTTGAATTTTGCAAAGTTATACATTCTGTAGTTTATTTTGATACTTATCTTATTTTTTCATTCGATCGAAAAAAAACTTTACCAATTTTAAACAAATAGGAGCTTAATGATTGGTTTAATCACTTGTATCGGAAATGAAAACTTTCAACATTTGAAATGGAAAAAAGAAAAAAAGATCCTGCAAAAGAGAATGTATATACGTCTGTTTATATAAGTCTATGAGAGTGCTGATATAGACACATGCAAATGATTTTAAAATATTAATAATTATTTTTTTTTATCTCGAATTGAAATCAATGAAAGACATCACGCATCAAGGGAGACTCTACTAAGGTTTCATTATTTCCGACAGAATGACACATACTATTTAATAAGGGACTACTTTTTCCTTTGATTTTTCTGGCTTTTTCTTACAACAGACACGGCCTTTTTTATCCTACGGCCATTAAGCAGCGTCAGAAATAAAGAATCTTGACCAAATTCGAAATGCCGATTCAAAAACTGTGTTTTTTTTTTTTGTATCGCACGTCCATTAACCAGGAATGAAGAATCCTGATCAAATTAGTAATCGCAATTTAAAAATTGGTTTTGTATCCTAGGGCCATTAAGCAGCGTCAGAAATAAAGAAACGTTACTCAATTCGAAATCCCGATTCAAAACTTGGTTTCTGTATCGTACGTCCATTAAGCAGCGCTAGGAATGAAGAATCTTGACCGAATTCGAAATCAAGTTTTAAAATTGGGTTTTACATCGCACGCCAATTAAGCATCACCAGAAATAAATAAAAAAATCCAAATTCGAACTGGCAATTTAAAAAAGGGTTTTGTATCCTACGGCTATTAAGCAGCATCAAAAATGAAGAATCCTGACCAAATTCGAAATGTCCGATTCAAAAACTGGTTGTTTATCGTAAGGCTATTTGAGGAGCGTCAGAAATAAAGAATCCTTACCAAATTCGAACTCGCGATTCAAAAACTGGTCGTAATCGATTTTCTTATAGTGTTGCCAACGTTCACCTTGTAGAAGATTCAAATGCCGCTCAAGGTAGAGACTTACGGAATGCGGTCGTTCTGTGTGTGCGTTATGTGAGTAAGAGTCGCAAAATGCCATTTATTTAAACCTGTTAGAATGTAAAAACGACGAATTTCTGAAATCACTCATTATTATTAATAATTTCAGCTTCAGAGATATCAAATTACTATTACTTCCGAACTACCCACAAACTCAATTGTTCAGCACTTGCCTCTGGATTCCTTCTGTGCACAGAAGATGGGCCTCTTGCAGAGCTCCAAGGTAAATGTTTGCACTGATTATATGAATCCACTTTTGGAGTCATTGAAGATGATATATAAAGTATTGACATCTGCCAAATTCAAAGACACTTCACTACATTTCTAAATGCCTTTAATTCCCATCTCAGGTCTGATATTTGTCAAAGTTGTCCTCTTTTTCAAGAAGTCAAGAATTAAAGACACGCCATATGTATCTTATTGCAAGTTCTCTCATTTTTAAAAAACGCAATATTTGTATTCGACTTATCTTTTTATATCTTCGTCTCCAAAATGTCTTTGGCTTTTTCGTTTTCCATTTTAATGGCATCTGATCATATACATATCTGTGTGTTCTAGTTCATGAAATTTTCATCGTTGCCAACTAATAAATTGAACTAATTTGTCACATCAACGCTTTTTTTCTGTTTTTAGCAAGGTTCATATACTCTTACAACAAAAGAGCCAACTAGATCGTCTGTCTTCAAAATGTCTACGCAAAGGAGAAATCTTCTCTTTGTTGATGCAATGTTTAACTGACCATGTTCCAATGGCTTGTTTTTGAACCGACATCATAGTAGCCTCTCTAATTTTATTCAAATCCCTTTTCCACAGCTAGTCCTGAACGTGTTTCTCTCTTGAAGCACTTGTTCTTAAGAAATACGCGATACAGATTTAGTTTTATTTCACGGTCTCCATTTTTCTTTGTAATATATCCTTTTGATTTTCCGATATCAAAAATTCCTCTATCCATAATCGCTTTCAACAATTCCCCTGCTTTTTGAAGCAGAAGTATGCAAGCAATTCATTCAATCATGACATGATCACTTTCTACGGACGTTAAATACACGCTACCAATACCGTTTTTATGAAACATACCGTCTATGCTCACCAATAGGTTTCCAGCGTTCTAGTTTATAAACAGTTCGGGAATTGATTGATAGAAGTAACAGCATTTTTACTGTTCAGATAAACATTTTTTTAAAATTCTTTATTCACCTTAGATTTTCTGATCATATCATCTCTTTCATTTTTGTATTCCTAATGTCGTGTGTTTCAAGAATACCTAAATATTTTTACCCATTATTGGAATCGACTTTCTTTATCATCTCACCAAACGGAATCTTGATAATTTCCTGGTGAACCATCTCCCCTTTCTTTGTGACTAAAACATCGCACTTCATAGACTAGTTTCTTTTCTTATGTCCTCTCTAAAAAAATACCTATTGTTATCCACTGTTTTTTTTTTGTTTGTTTTTAGAATATCCGAATAATTTAAGAACATCCATGAATGATACATAGTTTATCGTTAGAGCAGTTTCACTAAGTTTATATCCAGCTATGAATTTACGCCTAAAAATGCCATGTTATCAAACTGGTACCAAACAAAAGAGATTATACGCAATCTTGATAGAAAAATCCGCCTTTTATGCCAAATTCTCCAAGAATTTCTTCGGCTGTTACCATTTTCTCTCATTTCCTTATACTATTCTTGAGAACTAATGTTATCAGCAATTCTGAAGCTATCAAGACACTTTAAAATCCGAGAAAGGGAGAGGAGGCATAACAAAACCTTTTTTTTGTAATCGATACAGTCCATGGTAAAATCAGTTTTGATGATTTTTTCTAATTAATAGTTGATCTTTTGTGTTCTACCGTCCTATTTTTTCCAATCATGTTGTACTTTTGTCAAAAGACCGTTTATGTTTAAATGTCGATAGATTTCTTTCGAAATTATGCTGGGAAAAACATACCACATAATTGACAAATACTTTATAGGTTTATAATTGGTCATTAATTTTCTTTGGTTCTTTAATATTTTAAAAAGAGAATTCTTAATATTTTAAGAAGAGAATTCTTAATATTTTAAGGAGAGGATTCTTTTTCCCATGTGTCACTCTGAAAGGTACAAAGATAAAGGCATTTATTGTTACTGAAATTCTAGGATGTAAGGATTTGATGTTCTTGTAATCCGTCTAGACCAGGCGATTTCCAATTTGATAGTTTCTTAGCTTGTTTCCTAAAGTTTTCTCTCGTTACATTAAGGCCAACCTGTTTGTTGGTGATTTTTTTCTATTACTCTTTTCTCTTTCAATATTTTCAATCCAATCGGCATTTCCATTCTGCTTGATATATTATCTCCATGTCTTTTCAAAATATTTCTGGTCATTTTACTTTTGGTATCTCATAGTTGTTTCCGTCTTCGCTTTCTAGACGATCGGAAAATCTCCTCTTCTTTATTTTTTTTTTTTAAGTCAGTTTGTATTATTTTATTTTACTCGTATAAGCCCGTATGGAGGCACGGTGGAGTAATGGATAGGCATCGGAGAGCAGGTTCGAATTCCCGGTCGAATTTGCATTGAGAAATTGAGAGAATCCTCAGATGGTTGAATTTAACTGGTCTGCCAGAAAGAAATGACAAACCATGCGGAAAAATCTGCCTCGTCAGTCATATCGAAAGATACATGATCGCCTAATCGTGTATCATGCACGGCGAAAAATTGACTTAGAGGAGGCCTGTGGAGTAATGGAAAGGTTTGGATTGAGAAATCGGAGAACCGAGTTTTAATTTTTCACCCGTGCTAATACCCATGGGAAAGGTAGGAATCCTCTTTTTCTACCCCCAGCTATGGGTAAATAGCAGGACTGACCAGGTTCTATAACCTTGGATGTCAACTGGTCTACCACAGAAAGCAATGGTAACCTACTGCAGGAAAAAAATCTTCTTCAACAGTCATCTATCGAAAGATACATGATCACCTAAGTGTGTATCACCCACGGGGCATAACTGTCCGTATTTTCACGCTCGTCAATTATGATAGTTGAGTACACTTTCTCTGGTGTAATTCTTTGCTTTCTTTAATACTTAAAATATTCTTGTTCTTTCTCTACAAAGATTTCGAAGGATTCGGTCACTTTTCGTACTTCATTTCTGTGGTAAGTCAGCTTTTCTTGTTTCATCATTTCCAAGGACCTATCAGTCGGTGAACTACACCTTAAATATCTTGTTAATTTGTTAGTGATGGTTAACTCCTAGATGAGCGACAATTTTCTCAACTTGTCAGATTTTTCCTTCAGTATCTTCTTGACATGGAATCTCAGGTTCATTAATCATTGCAGTTCTTTTATTAATTCCTCATCCATTCTCAAAAGATGTATTTATACCTCGTCTAACCTGTCTGATATCATCTTCTTTTCGATATTTTTAGTCCTATTCGGCACCATTTTTTTATTCCATTACCACATCCATGAATTCCGTTTCTCTTAATACATCGATTATGTTTTATCATTTTTTCGTTTTACTCAATATTCCTCTAAATTTGGTCCTCCTCTTCTCAATCTCAAAACTCCAGCCTTTGTGTTTAATAACTTTTGATTGCTTAATTAAAACACCTATATTTCATTAGATATTGTTCATCCTTTTTTATGTTCTCTCTTCTTTTGATCGATCTTCTTGCAGCATTTCCTAATGTTCTTATTCAATATTTTTATTACAGCTATTTCTTGGCCTATGTGTCGATTGAAAGAGTACTTTTGTTTTGAAGACGTTAAAATTAAATACCAATTTCTTGTCGCCAAAATCAACAAATTGAATATCATTTTCAAGATCAGTTGCAAATTTGACAATCGAACCTATCAAAATTATTCCTTAGACAGGATTAGATAGTTGTGTTATCAGCATAGATGAGAACTGATGGCATGCAGATGGCCGTTGATAAAAATCAAGAACAAAGTAGGCCGGAGAGTAGCGCTCTTGAGGTCACCCATATTTATATAGAAGATCTGAGAAAGTTCCCATTCAAGAATAAGTTCGCCATTTGATGAGAAACATTGAATCAAATCAAAGATTTGACATGAAGCACCATAACGTTTCAACTTGTGAAGATGGCCAGCATTTCAAACATCATTGAGATATCTAAAACAGCAGCCAGAGTTTCACCATTCTTATCTAAATCTTTCTGTAATAAGCATTGTCAGTTGAACTAGAGAAGCGAAAGCTATATTGTGTTTCTGAAGCTTTTGAGAGTTGATTAGAACTTCTCGTATTTTGCCAAAGTGAAATAGAAGACTAAAAGGATCAAACGGTTCTGCCGAGTTCTTAAAAGCAGGAACTACAGAAGATGGTTTCCAACAAACTTGCAAGCAAGAAAATGCTAGTCATGTGTTGTAAATCTTCGAAACAAGGAACCACTTCAGGAGTACATTTCTTTAAAATAATTACAGGGATGCTGTTGGGTTCATATCCATTGTGGTGATCGTGTTTAGAGATAACAGCAGAAATGTGGACAGAGTTAAGTGATATCATACATTGGAGACTTATTAATAACTTAGTCTTGCCTAGAAAACGTAGTTAGCAAGTTAGATTATTACAACTGCAGCGAATTTGAACCTTTTTTCTTGTGATTTTGTGACGGAGAGAAAAAGTTCCAAAATAATTGTTATTAGTGTTGAGAACTGTGTGTTTTGGTCCGCAATGATCTGGAAAGGTGAAACAATATTTATTAATTAACAATATTTATTAATTAACAATATTTATTAATTAACAATATTACATGGAAGATATACGTTACGCAATTTCTTATTAGTGAGAGTGGATCGATGTTTGGATACATATAAAATGAAGGATCTGTAAGGATAATTTTCAAAGCATGCATCCGTATCTTCGAAAATTGTTGTATGAAATCTTTTGTACTGTTATTCCCTACACTTCCCCTTTTTTCATACAATTCTCATGTCGATATTTATCAAGTATAGCTTAGTTTGACACCAGGCCACGAAAATAGGGATATAACTGATTTATAAAACGAATCATCTTCGAAATTTACCACAGAAATATTTTTTTCAATTCATTGTCCCATATTTATTTTATGTCCGAACTGTGTGTTTTGGTCTACAATGATCTGGAAAGCTGAAACAATATTTATTAATTAATAATATTACATCGAAGATATATGTTATGGTTAAGTTAATTAAGTGTACCAATCAAATCTTTCGAAAAACATGGATACTTTTTCCCATATGCTTTGATAAATTTCATAATGGCGCAGTTTAATGTGTAAAATGAATGTTTATCTAATGATGAGTTTACTAGTTGCCGGTGTCTAGGGTTACAATCTACTCATTCAGTTTGCCAACTTAGAAATTCAAAATCGTGAAACAGCTAGATTTTTTTCTTCTTTTATTAGCAGGATAGCTTCAAAGGAGAAAACTATGCGTAGTAATCTGAAGAAAAGCCGCAGTGGCCATGTTGAATTGGTTCCCAAATAAATTCAACTGATAACCGCACATGAATTACATCGTGTGAAACTACTTTTTTCAAATTGGCGTGGCAGAAAAGAAAAGAGAACATTGTAATTGATTCAGTCTGTGTAGGACGAATTTACGAATGTATTTGCATTGTCAGTCACGATGATATTAACGGATCTTGACACACTTGGCAGACTGAGTCAAGTAACTGGATGCAGTAAAGTTCATTAGGATTTAGAGGCCAATGGATTTTTCCTTGCTACAAACGGCTGTTTAGCGTTTAACGATTCAGACGTGACCTTCTTGGTCAAACAGAACCGAATAATTTAAGATTTAGAAGCAAATTTATTTTGTGCAAAAGATGCTTCCTTTACTGCTTAAATGAATTCGGGGATTTCTTTTACATGCTGAATTTAAAAGAAATAAAACATAATTTCCGTTGTAATACACACACACACACACATATATATATATATATATATGTGTGTGTGCGTGTGTGTACTTAGCCAGAAATTTTTCTTTCATGCACATTTCATTGAATACGACAGACAAGGTGCTTTGATTTATTCTTTTTATACAATTTCTCATGTGAACTATTTTTTTTTTCAGATGATAAATTCTATAAAAACTGTCAGAATGTTCTTTTTCCCGAGTGCTTTCAGCTATACATTTAGCCATTTTCAAGGTTGAAATATATTAACTTTTAACAAGAAATAGATTGTTGTATATTATGTATTTAATTAAAGTTTTCATTTTCAAAACACAGATATTATGTCCATGTTCATAGTTAATATCATTAAGTGTTGTTTTGTTTTTGTTTTTTCTTAATAAAGATTCCATTATTTTTAGCCTTTTTTACATGTAGATAATGCTATTATAGTGATTTTCCAGATGTGGCACAAGGCCCAAAGTATGGGGCACCCAGTGAGGATCGAACTCACTAATTAGTCGTAATTGTTCTAGCGAGACAAGCTTGCTAACCATTACACCGCCTCGAGGGGCCCATTAATACTATTATATTTATGTTGTCAACAAGTATGTTACAAATAGGGTCCAGTGGGTGTAGAGTAAGTATTCGTGTCAAACATGTTGTAGTGTGGCCTATGTAATTATTTACGAATGTTGATTGATCAGGAATACAATTCCTTAATGGAATTCTTATAGTTATAATAAAAATAAATAATTCACCTCTTAGAACAAAATTAAATAGGACAAATATTAATTACTAATTTAAATGTCTATTAAGGATTGTATTCTTGATCAGTCAAAATTCGTAAATAATTCAGTTTTAATGAAGAGATCTTTCATTTGTCATATATATATATATATATATATATATATATATATATATATATGTGTGTGTGTGTGTTAAGGGGTCCACTTTGTATACAGGTGGACTCGCCTAGTGTGTACTTGTACTGCTGCCGGTGAATACTCGGGAGTGACAGTGAGAGTGATACAGTGAGAGAGTGAGAGTGTGAGGTAACCGCTTTGTAGGAGTCACAGTTGCGAGCACGTAGACTCAGAAGGAAGTCATACTTCGATACTGAATTTCCCAGACTGTATATATATTATTATTGCTACTAACCGCATTTCTGGATCTACTAACCGTATTACCAATTGTATTATTATGTCAATACATTTATTTGCTATATTTCATTCCTGGGTTTGTCATTCCTTTGCAACCGGATTTCATCCCGGAATCCACAACAATATATATATACATATGGGGGTGTAGTTGAGAATATATATTAGAAATTGAAAATGTTTTCTTGTCACGCTTTGGCTATACATTTAGCCATTTTAAAGGTTGAAATATATAAACTGTTTTTGTCTTTTACGACTTCATTGGACTAAAAGGACGAAACTCGTCACTAGAATTACCTTTTTTCACTTTGTCATATATATTTACCCAAAATTGTTCTTGATATATAAAAATATATAACGTTATGTCATGGTTAGAAAGAAGAGGTGATAAAGAGTTAATCCGCGTATTACGTCGATGTTATCGGTTTGCAGATGAAATGCTGAAGGAGAATGGAGAAGAGATGAAATGCTGAAGGAGAATGCAGAAGAGATGAAATGCATGACATAACTTGAGTACTACAGATGCACACGGAAGGAATTATAAATTCGAAAGCTGGGAAATTCGACTCAGAAAGCTCAAAGCAATTTCCACGGGGATTTTTCAAATAGAATACTTACCTTCCAAATCCGATTTACGAAATATATCTCATAGCTAATCATTTTCTACGAATCCATCTTGAATGACATCGTAATCATGAAATATGCTTTAGCTAACGTTTCTTTACATCGTATTTGGCCATGTTCTTCCAGAACGACAATTTCCTTTGCGATTATTTTATACGACTTAACCATCTTCAAGATTATGTTTCCTTCTAATATTAGTGACAACACAAGCAGTGAAAATTGCACAGAAGTGATTAATGAAAAGAGATAAATATAAAAAAAAGGTTTTGCTAGTAGAAAATAAAAAAAGGAATAAAATCTATTTTTCCTTCTTACGCTTGAAGACGCTATCAATTGCAAACTCAGCTAAAATGACACGATTGCGACAGATGAAAAAAGGGCGATAAGATAAGATATTCTTGTCACACTTGTTTCAGTAACAATGATTAACAAAGCTATGAAGAGAAAGAAGCCCGTACCAGTTCTCTCTGCTCACTTATACGTGTTTGGGAAAAATAAGGAACCATTAAATTGAGATTTTCATGGTTTCTGAATACGGGTTTAAAAATAAATGATTGCTCTTTTTATATAAATAGACTTCACGGTATACTTTTGAAATATCATCCTTATCTTTGGGAATGAATTTGTTTTTCTGGTGGTAAGTTCATTTTGTTTAGTATAACCGTATATTCACTCCTTGGGGTAAGTAGTCCGAGAGAAAACTGACTGGAAGAGTTAGGCACGATGCGAAGAAAAGGCTGGCTGATACGAATTCAAATCTCTCGGAACGAAGCTGCGTATGATAAGAAAAGCAATGATGAAAAGATATTCCCACTAGAGTGACAATAATTGCAATGGATTTGGGCTGAAAATAATCCAGTAGACTTTTACACTAGAAAGAAAACCAACAATTGTGATATGAGGTTTGAGATCAAATTCATTCTTTTTTCAAACAAGCAGACGTTTATGAATATTGTTTTTTCGTCTTTAATTCATCAAAATCTTTACAAATCAATGTCGTCAATACGCTAGGACTGCGGAGAAGTTAAATTCCTTGCCCCCTGCCAACTCAAAAATTTCGGGAAAAACAATCATTTGCGTTGCTCCGAACGTTATCAACACGCAATGATTCGTACGAGTATTTCAGAAGTCAAAATTCAAAAAGTAGGTATTGATATTTATGTTGGTATCGACAATTCACGTCGAAAATGGCAGTAAAATGCACAATTATCAATACAGTTATATTCCTTAAAGTTGCTATATTTACATTGTGCCGTGCAAGACACCTTTTCTCTCCAGAATCTATCTTACATATTTATAAGTCTACCATTTGTCCATGCTTAGAATATTGCTGCCACATATTGTCGGGTGCCCCTGCTATTTACCTTGAGCTCCCTGATAAAATCCAAAGAAGGATCAGCAATATTATTAATCCTGATCTGGCAACTCAGCTCCAGTCACTTTCCTACAGCCTTAAGGTTAACTCGCTATGTCTTTTCTATAACTACATTCATGGTAATTGTTCAGATGTGCTCCTCGTCATGATACCTAGACTTTTTTAAATTTAAACGAAGTATTAGTCTATGTCGAGATATCAATTTACAGTTGAGCTGGTTAGAGTTAACCGGGAGTTCTATTCTAACAATTTCTTTACTCGCACTTAATGATTGTGGGACGCCCTTTCAGATCCATGCTTTCCAATCAACTTTACTTTGCAAAAATTTGAATTCCTTCAAACACTGTAACCACTTGTGACTTAGTGACTTTACTGCCTTGCATGATACCGATTAAAAAATATAAATCAAATATTCTCTGATTTCATGACTTCTGCATCGGCACAAGAATTATTCAAATTTCCAGCCATTTTTCTGCAATTTTTAAATTCAATTTCTCGGTTTTCTGTGAATTGATTTTGATAAAACTTTCGCAGCTGGTTTGCACAATATGGCAACGCCATTGTTAGGTTTTCATTATCATAACGTTATGGTAACACTGCGAAGGGATATAGCTGAAAAATGACACAAAAAGTCAACAACAGAAAAATAATTTTTCTTCAAAATATGTATAAAATTTATTTCCGTTATTTTGTGCTTTTTTCCCTTGTTGTTAACCATTTAGATGATGAATGCTCGTTCTAGTATTTATTATATATTTTGTGTTAATGTAATGTTGCAAGATAAAGTTTTTATAAATTAATATTGCAGGCACGTTCTGGAAATCTACACAATCGTTGTTGCAATTTGATTTTGTTATCTGGGAGTCTTAGAAAAATGAAAAATATTTAGTTGAACTGAGAAGTCCCAATTTCCTAAGAAACATTTTCAGCTGGAAATATCGTTGTTCTGTCAATGAATACCTAACCTTTCCTCTTTCATATTTACTATCAGCACTCTGACAGAAGGCAAGAAGTAGAAAACATCCATCGTATTAATTAAAGTGGTCTCCGCTATGTTTGTCAATAATTACTACAGTATTTTGCCTTATGGTTACTTAAGTTTAACGTACCTTAGCCTAGGTAAAGATAGGTTTGAGGTACTCAGAATCAAAGTCACGCTATTAAACCTTTCAGCCCTGACCAGCGCTTTACCTGGATATATGATAGAGAAAATGACTTAATGTCCATCTACCGGTTGAACGGTAGGTAAACACTTGTAACTATTTTTATATAAAACCGTGAAACATTCCATAACATTTTGAGGCAGGAGCTCAGGAGGCCGAAGGGTTAAAATTGTTCAGGGGTGTAGGGCTCAAAGGGTCACGAATGATCTTTTACTCAAACTTGCGAAATATTATTTTAGAGCTTATTATTAGGTTGTCCCGAAAGTTCGTAAACACTTGCGAAAAATTGAATTTTTATGCCACACAATCCAGCACAATGGAGACAAGCGATGGGTTCAGAAAGGGCAAGAGACACCGTCGGTTCCAAAACAAGATCGATTCGGCAAGAAAGTCACGTTGTGCGTTTGGTGGAACATTGAAGGAATCGTGCATTTTGAGTTGGTTCCGAATGGTCGTGCCATCAGTGCCGAACTTTACTGTCAGCAACTGGAGCGGGTCTACGAAAAGTTGAAGCAAAAGTACCCGGCTCTGATCAGCCGAAAGCGCGCTTTGATGCAGCAGGTCAATGCCAAGCCACACACCGCCAGGAAGACCAAAGACAAGTTTGAAGAGCTGGACGGCGTTGAGGTTCTGCCACATCAAGCCTGCAGTCCTGACTGTGCTCCATCAGATTACGGCATTTTTCCGTTAATGCAACACTTTCTGAAGGGCCGCTGATTCGACTCGTTTGAGGAAGTCGAGGAAGCGTGTCAAGAATTCTTTGATTCGAAGCCGGCTGAATGGTACTTTCACCAGATCCGAAAGCTTGCAGATCGATGGCAGAAAGTCTTGGAAATTGATGGTCTTTATTTTGAGGAATAATTTTTGTTGTTTTTTGTTATTACTTGGCGAGTAAAATTTCAATTTTTTGCAAGTGTTTACGAACTTTTGGGACAACCTAATACTTTTATTTTATTGTGGTGTATCCAGTGTCAATGAAATCTTCGTTCAACTTCGTTCGCTAACCACAGTACCCTTGATTTTGTTATCTGGGAGTCTTAGAAAAATGAAAAATATTTAGTGAAACTGAGAAGTCTAGTTTCCTAAAGAAACATTTTCAGTTGAAAAAACCGTTGTTCTATCAATGAATGGCTAACCTTTCCTAGAAACGACGAATTTTATATTTACTATTAGATTAGATGAAGCAATAAATATTACTGACAATTTAATTATTTCTTCTTATACTTCTAGAGGCGGATATGCAATGCGATGTGTCCTGATCTGGCATCTCATCTACAGGCACTTTCTCACAGACGTGATGTGGCTTCCCTCTGTCTTTTCTACAGGTATTTTCACAGCTACTTCCACTGGTTCGCAAACTGCATGAATTTAATCGTGCTGCTAGGTTGGCATCTCAGGAACTCCCTTCCTTTTACTTGGTTCACTGGTAGCTATAATTTTTAAATATTCAAATGTGATGTCACTCGATATCTTCTGATGTCTTGATCCTGATCCCCGTCCTTCTCTGTCTCCTTTCTTCAAACACCCCTCTTTACTCCTGCTCTCAATCCTCTGTAACCCCTTGCGTGCTAGTGGCACTCCCGCCTTACTTGGGGTGAAATGCTTAAAAAATGTAGGAAATAATTACACTATTTACATTATTCGGACTATTGTCCTCATCTTTGTCGCCATATTTATTACAACGTTTCGGCTGTTGTACGCTCCGGCCTTCTTCTGGTGATTGGAATGTTGAACGGAATCCTTTATTTCGCTCACTGGGGTAGACTGTCATATGGCGACAAAGATGAGGACAATAGTCCGAATAATGTAAATAGTCTACATAATACCTAATCTCAGAAATATAGACAGATACTGAGGAATTAATTACTTGCTTATATATTTAGCTTAGTACGACACAAGTTCATGAATCTGAAATATTACTGAGTATCACGATTAATTTAATGGTAATGATTTTCCAAACAACATTAGAGCAGATATGAGTAACCTTTTCAGACAAGTGGATTGAATGAGATTTGGCTCACCATAAGTTCACGTGCACTATTTAAAAGGTTTTTTTTTTCGTTGAAGGGGCTTCAACCATTATCACTACAGAAAATCAACCGCGTCAACATCTGCCTTAAAATTGGGGAAAAGTTGATTTTTTTTTTTTCTTTGTGGTTAATAGTTCCTGTTTCTAAATGAAACGATGTTGACATGTATGCTCTTCCTTAGTGAAAATCGCCGATGGTTTCATAAAATAAAAACGTTACCTTCAAAGAAAGTTTACAAAATTCAATAAATATTGTAGCTAATCCTTGAATATGTGTTTGGTTGTTGCGTGAGAGCGTATGGGAGAACAAATGAGAAGAAAAGGAAAAAATAACATTTCAATAAATTTTATTTCGCTATGAAAGTAGGTGTGTCATTCAGAAAGTCAAATGGACAACATACTAACCGCATATGACTTATAGCAAGACCCTCCAATATGATCATTATGTTTGTTTTAATGTTACAAAACGCAAATAATCTCGTAATACGTTCTTTTTTTTTTTCTTTTTTTACATCTGAGACCTTGCTTATTACACAAGTGTATCATTAAAAAAAATTAAAATTTCTAATAGTTGAAAGTTGTTATTATTTTTATAAACGTACGCAGATTCCTCTAACATTCAGCTGAAATATTTATTTCTTCTTCAGCACAACGAGAATCCTTTGTGACAAGCAGAGATTATCGGTATTAATCTCTTCGAAATATATGCTCTTAGATAATACTGAATGACGGATTGGATTGATATGAAAACTAGTCGCCTATGATCTACTGTTAATCCCGGATTAACATCATAGGACACAACATTAGTTTAGTTCTGAGATATCGACTTTGCCACTCGCCTCTGCAATCAAATTTATTTGGGGCGCTTCATCCTCTGAATTATATGAATATGCATGAAAGGATTTGGGGGTTTCAGACACTTACTGTCCGTTCTAAACGAAGGGAAATTCGAAAAAACATGCAAATAAATACAGATTTATATTATGAAAATTTTTTAAAAGTTTTTTAAAATAATATTACCATTATGTTACGATTCAAATTACAGACACCGTTGTTATTATGATTATTAATAATATTATTAGTTAACGACATATACAAATGGTGAGAGATGAGAAGAAGATTGTTGTAGGAGGTTGGCGGGTTACTGTAGTCGCGTGGGAGGATCATTTAATTAAACGAAAATGATAAATTATTTCCCTGATAAAAAAAAATCAAATTTATGACTTCATCAAAAGTGAAACACTTTTCATTTGGATCATTCTGATGGAAAATTTTGCTTTACATCTGAGAACTTGTTGACCCCCCTCGTCATTTGACGCTTTTCCGTCCTCGGCAAACTCCAAATTTTCATTTATAAATAATTTGAATTGCTCAAAAATATTACAGAATACTACCCTACATAATTTCGTCCTTGGCACACTTGAGAAATTATGCGTGACGTAGTAGGTAAGGATATATTGTGGCTATAACAATTGCTGTGGTAGACATGGACTACAGGCAGGTCCAAATAGTAGGAATATGCCAGACTATACCAGAAATATAAGAAACCCGGACATATAGCGGGACCTGAGAACGCGAGCGCCGATAACTGATAAGGATGATAACCAACAAACGAAAGGTAATTTTGTATCAAATCAAATCGCAATTCAACTTCCATACAATCAAGCTGAATATCTACCATGACACCATCGGCTATTGCGCCTCACCTGGACCAGTGAAACCTACCTGTGAACCGTGTCAAATGGGTACTGGACAGATAAGCTATTGCAATGAGAAAACTGCATAAGGGTATGCATGATCCAAATTACTATAACGATGTTTAACAAGCTGGTAGTTATTCGATATTGAGAGTAAAGTGTGTACTATTAGACATTTTAAGGACCTCTATACTAAAACTATAGTCTGCTATTAGTCACTTTCTGCATTCCCTGTATCTTGGTGTTGATGTTTTGTTTCAACAATCTAACGTATTTCCATAACATCGTGCACAGACGACAAAAACCTGGCGACGGGTATATTTGGGTGATTTTGTGATTTTTTTTTTATTTTTTATTTATTTATTGTTAAACGTAATAATTACACATCCAACAACTACACAACAGTTTTGGACAATACTGAAACGTAACTCGGTAGCGGTAGGTCGCGTAGCTGCTGTTATTCTGTTATTATTATTTTATATATATATATATATATATATATATATATATATATATATATATATAAAACAGACAATGAATATCTATTATGTTTGATCCTGAGCCGCTCTAAACTCCGTATATTTGCTTTAATATCGGGTGAAAATAAAAACAAAAATTATCGAAAATTTTGTTATTTTTTATTGAACTGTTTCTTGATCTAAGCTTTTGAATTACATGAGCCATCTTCAGAGTGGTTATGTAAACATTTAACCAAAGATAATCACCATCAAAAATGTTATTCTTTTATGTTGACATAGATGATCATTATGTGACGATAAGGGCCGCAAAATAGCAGACGCAGGTCGTAAATTTACAATGCGGTTCTATGACGTGAGAAATCGAAATATTAACAATAGAATCATATGTCTAGATGCATTCTACTGTGTTGTGACTACTTTGAAATGTAATTTTATTGAACGTTTTAGTCATATTCTTTGTTAGAATTATCACAAATATTCTACTGAATAAATAGTCTACAAGGCTTCAACGATAAAATAATTATATTAATTTCTTATGCTTACACGAATCAATCAATTCTAGTGGAGGAATAATTTTCAAATTTGTTGTATATAACTTATTGTTCTGAAAAGTGAGTTTTATATTCCATTCCTTTTTTTGTGCTTAATAACATATAAAAGTCCTGGCATCCTATGCGAATTAGATTCTGAGAAATGGATAAAATATTAAAAATTGATGGGTGTACGAATAATTTCGTCGTTGACTATATATATATATATATATATATATATATATATATATATATATATATTCTGTTTCATGCTATATGCAATCGTCAGGCCTGACGATTGCATATAGTATGAAACAGTCTGTCGCCTCTAATTGTTGACTTGTATGTTCACTTTTATATTTAGACACGTTCTGTCTCTGATATTGAGCACTTTATCCCATAAATATAGCACACCTTAAGACTATATTTCTTGATATATATATATATATATATATGGTGCGATGGATAAAATGTCGTGTAAATTACGCATGCACGCGCGCGTGTGTGTGTGTACTGGGCAAAAATTGCTATATAAATTTCTATATGTCAGGTCAATATTAGGGAAATGAAAAAGAATGAAAAATGGAAAAAGTTTTTGTAACGTGTTTCGTCATCTTAACTGAATTCATCGGAATAAATTAATATTTTGTTTTAAGGAATTATATATTTGTAGGAAGAAGATGGGTAGATATAAAATTGTAGGCGGCAGTTGTGATTATGCGCCAAGAGAAAACGTTGAAGATGTTGGAACGCTGAAATTTTAATTTTTTTTTTTCATACATGTCTGGGATATGTATTCTCGCCGATTTCTATTCAGTTTTCCTCGTCCCTTTGCCTTAGTTTTTCACCTTTATTATTAAGTATCCTACAATGGAAAAATAAAATCTCTGCAAGCAATGGTAAATTGCAGTAAGAACCTGGACTCAAATTTACTGTGCATTGTCTAACGATCAAAGCATTTTCTATACACTTTAGTATCCGTAAATTGCTTTCTTGTTTAATTAGATAGATAGATAGATAGATAGATAGATAGATAGATAGATAGATAGATAGATAGATAGATAGATAGATAGATAGATAACGCACAGTGATTGGTTGTAATACGACAATGCTCGGTGTATTCCATGATTTAAAATTCTACAATACCAAGCGGCTCTAATACAGAGATAGATAAAAACAAATCAACACACAGGTGTACAGACACTCTCCAGGTCTGGACATTAAAAGTTGATAAGCTAGGGTAATTAATTTGATTTACGATACCCACTTAACCTCACCGGTTTAAGTTGGTTTGAGAATTCGATGGAATAATAAATCTCTGAGACAATTTGGAAAACTTCGATTCTAATATGTATTGCCAGTGAATGTATGTCTTCAGAAAAATAATTTGAATTTAGCAATATTTATATTAGCGAGACGAAATTGTTAATGTTCAGCCACGGAAGGTTTGATTTTTACTGAATCTGTAGTAGCTAGATTTTTCTATTTTTTAATATTTTTTTTAAGCTTTTATGTTTTTGTTTATTTTATTTTATTTTTTATGCTTTTATGTTTATGCATTGCACATAGCTGATGACACTTGCAATTCATCTTTGAGTAAATTATAATTATTTTGCCATAGGTAAGATGAATTCCCGGTTGGTTTTTCTATCCAAGATGTGTATTCTTCGCACGTTTTTACTGAAGGAAAATATTGTTTTATCATGCCTTTTCAGCTTTGCTTTGTTACGAGAAAAATGTCATTTTTTTTTGTTACTGTTGTGTGTTCTATTTTCCAAGAGATTCGTTTCAGTGGAAAATAAATGAACACTTTTGTGATTTCTGCGTGTGTGTGTGTGCGCGCGCTCGCGCGTGTGTGCGCGCGCGCGTGTGTGTATGTGTGTGTATGAGTTTATTTCTTTCATCAAATGGTCAGTGTTACCGTTCCAACTCAATTCCTTCTCACACACAACACACAAACTTATTGGAGATAGAACAGTATGCGTAGAAACTCAATATACTATATTAACACATATACTATAGTAAATGCATGTGTGTGTGCACATATGTGAGTATGCACGTTTCTGTGTGTGCACACATGAGTTCGTCTACTCCCCTGATTGCAAATAAACAGAACCAAATAAATAAAAAACTATAACTAACTCACAAAAGAAACCTTTCGATATCAATTTAACGTTTTGAGGATCAAACAAAATTTAACATACTTACATATATATATATATATATATATATATATATATATAGAACACATATATATATTATAATTATTTTCTTTTTAAAAATATGATTCCATCACGACACAGAAAATTTTCATGTTTCATTACTGACTCTAAATTTTTAAATTTAATTATTAAAATTACATTTAAAATCCATAGTCTCGTTCCATTGTTAAATGACGATAGGGAAAAAATTTCAAAGAAATCTACTGAATTTATAAGCGCAATATTGATATTATTAGTTGTTAAGGTTAAGGAAAATCTATTTTGATTTAGGGGTGGTTGGGTTTTAATTTCCCTTGACAACTTATGTATACCATATATGTTTCTTACAAATGCAGGTTAAGTTTAGGTGGCGAATGCATACTTCCGTTATTCAATGCGTATGACAGACTAAAATAGATAGATAGATAGATAGATAGATAGATAGATAGATAGATAGATAGATAGATAGATAGATAGGAACAGACTGAAATAGATAGGTAAAAAGATAGATCAATAGATATCAACAGACTTAAAAAGATAAATGGATTGATAGATTTGAACAGACGGATATAAATAGAGAGCTATAAACAGACCGAAAAAGACAGACTGATAGATAGGTAAGAGAGAGAAGATAGATAGAGATGAACAGACTGAAATATATAAAAACGATAGATAGATAGATAGATAGATAGATAGATAGATAGATAGATAGGTACTAAATTGACATAAATAGATTGATAGATAGACAGATACAGATTGAAACAAATAGATCGATATGAGCAGACTGAAATATATAGATAGATAAATAGACAGATAGATACACACAGACTGAGATAGATAGGTATACAGATATGAACAGACTGAAATATATAGAACGATAGATATGAACAGACTGATAGATAGATAGATAGATAGATAGATAGATAGATAGATAGATAGATAGATAGATAGATATGAACTGACTGAAATAGATTGATAGATATAAAAATGCACAGGTATTATTAATGATTCTAGATAAACATGTCAATAATTCGCTCAATTTTACTGCTACCGTGTTATTTAATATATAATTATATTCATGGTTTTGAAGTAGAATGCAATGACGGATTTGTTTTTTATTAAATTCTGTTTAATCATCATTGTTTTGATCCCGCCATATTTCAACTCTATTCTCTCTCATTGCTGTTTTAATTGTGCTCAGTTTAATGAACCATTTGCCTGAATAATTGAATAATTTCTACCAAATTTTCAGCGTTAACCCCTCTTAGGATTGTATTACTTCATAAAACTACTACAGCAAACCAAGCCTCGTAATCTGATCAATTTGGTTGAGTGAAGAACGCGTCAGTTAATTAGCTTGAATAATGGCGATCTCTTTCTCTCTCTTTCTCTCTCTCGTTCTCTCTCTCTTTCTCTCTCTCTAACTGCCATGTCGCTTCAAGTGAAGAGACACAATCGTCGTCCTCTACATTACCCGTTCCAACATGCTTTTCATGCCTAGCTGTCAGTTTCAAATTCCTACCTCATTGTGTCTTAAAAATTTCGACCTTCTCTTCCTGATTGTTTTGAAGAAGCTCTTTCAAAAATACTTTGCTTTTTGTATTCTTTTACCATTCTCAACAATCGTCGAAAAAAAAATTTTCAGTCATTTTAAGTCTTTTTATTCACTCGTGTGAAAATTGTCCAACATTCACTGGAATGTCGAACACTTCGTCATTAATGTTATTATCTTCATCTTCTAAAATCTTGATCATTTTCTGAAAGTTATACTACGGATTCGTATTACACTTTACGTTTTCAGTTACTTCACTAAACGAATATTTAAATTACAGGTCTTTCTTGATATCGATTTTCCCACTTTTTGTTGCCTCTTTTGCTTACTACCGTTCATTCCGATGTTCAATTCTTTTGCGCTTACTGCATATCATAGTTTCTTCCATAACCACTGTCATTGAAATCTACAGAGTTTATATTATTATTGTCATGCCCACCGATAATAAATCATCGCAAATTTTCTCCTTTTCATGAGAAATAAATAGAGTGAGAAAGTGTATCGTTATCACTCTCCGCTTTCAATTTTGGTAAAACTCATTCAACTCGTAGTCTGTTTGCATACAAGCTTTTTGTTCCTAATCCTTTCCATGAGATCACGCTTTTCTAACATTTAAGACATTATTCATACTGCACTTAAGATTCAGAAATGATTAAAGATATCTTACTGGAATTCTTCGAACTTATTATAACACTATTGGTCTCTACATTAAACAATAAGAATGTATTTAGCTCTAAGTTGAAATTTTTTCTCCTCTACTGCTCCCTCTTGATGGTTATTGAATAGACTTGGAAGCCAGAGTATCAATGTCAGTACTATTACTGAAGGATTGAATGATCTTTTTCCTCCTACCATTGCTCAGTTGGGGAGATATAGTGGGGCTGACTCAAAACAATTTTAACCTGTTCTCTTTCAAGTTTAATAACCCAAGGGGTTTTTCTTTAATTCTTGGCAAAACGTCTTACATGAAAACCGGAAAAAGAAACTCAATTAGTTTAGTGGTTATATATATATATATATATATATATATATATATATATATATAAAAGTAAACATTGAAATCAACACTCAGAGGCGACAGTCTATTTCATGCTGGACGCATAAAATAGTCGGTCGCCTCTGAGTGTTGAATTCAATGTTCACTTTTTATATTTATATTTACATACGCTCTATCTCTGATATTGAGCACTTTATCCCATAAATATAGCACACCTTAAAACTATATCTCTTCATATATATATATATATATATATATATATAGTATAATGAGAAGCCACGTATATTTTCTTAATATGTATATATAGAAAAAAGTATCATAAAAATTGGTTAAACATAAAAAGATAAAGCAAGTTCTATGAAGAGTAAACATTTATTTTCCATTGACCTTTCTGTCTGTAAGATATTCTTTCAAATTTGTTTTTTATATGAAACACTAGCAGTCACTCGTTTTTTTCTTTCTTTCGTTTGTCAAGGAAAATGGCGGCTTGTTATTAAATTGCTACTGCTAAAACCAATTATCTCCCCCAAAATATGCCGATACTAAAGATCTATAACTACCAAATTCTAAGTTCTTCACTACCTTGTTATCCCAAGAAAAACCTTTCGTTGTCTTGATTGGCTTTTCTTTATCAATTCTTCGAATCTTGTTGTACGAACACAGAAAAACTTTATTCAAGCATCTATATGATCTCTTTCAGCAACAACTTCCTGATTACCTCTAATGAAAAAAACACTTTCTTCTTTTTTTTGTTCTATTTGATATAATAGATATTTGATATAATAGATACTTGATATAATAATAGATTCGCAATTTGCAAAACTATGATTGCCACCATTTTCTATGTTCAGAAATGTCGATGTCATTGTTTAAGGAACTTTACGTCCCATTAAATCCCTAACACCTTCTTCGCTATTGCTGATATAATATATCTTTCAAAATAATGACACCTTCTTCATGATTCTTGTCTGTCTTCAGTTAATAATTATTAATAATTTCTTAAAACATGTTTAATTTCATTGCTCAAGCACAATTCCAACATACTTTCAATTTTGTTATTACAGAAAAAGTAAAAAGAAAAAGAACATTACTTCAGATGAAGTAATGAATATTTATAAAAGACTGTCGGATAAATTAATACAAAAGGCAATATAATACGCATATACATAAGACAATCTTAAATGTATATACAAGATAATATAATTTGTTATAAACCTAAATCTGGTTACTTATGAAACTCTTTTTATTTGAATTGGAGACTGCAACTAAACACGCAATTTCCTTAAATCTATCAACATATTTAATGAGTATAAAAAAATGGTAGACAAATAATACAGAACTTGTAATACAAATAAATTTTTGATTTTCGTTTCTTTAATTCTGGATTAATTGCTTTTAATTTTAGTTCATTAAATGCATTTTCTGTTAATTTATTTTGAATCTTTGTTTACTTTGCCAATGACTTATAGTAATTTTCAAGATTAAAACATGAGTCCAACAACAAAATTTCCTCGTATCATAAAAGATCGACTAAGAAATATATAAACATAAAATATGGATATTAAATATGAGTTTCATTTGGTTAGACTTGTCTTGACCAATGCATCCAAGAAATAATTAGCAACTTGTGAAATATTTAAACAAAAAGAAAAGTTATCATCTTTGTTTTGCATTAACAAGAATCAGGTATACATTGCTTGTAAAAATTGTCTTCTCGGTGAAATATAAGAAAAATTGGCAAGATTGATTGATTTATTTGGTTTTTGGGGGTTTTATTTTTTTACTGTTTATCAACATTTTGTATGTTATTTAATGTCAGCATTACCATTGATTTTTTTTAAGATACAACTTCTATTTATCCCATAGCCGGAGGGAGAAGATGGATTCATAAATTTCCCAAGGGTATTTAAGCGTAAATGTATGTAACGAACACGGTTGTAATTCGAACTCGGCTCCCAATTACCTCATTCCAAGCCACTATCGATTATACTATTCGCACATTCCCAAACTAATGGAGTTTTCCTGCGGTGAAATAATTTACAACTTGTGTATCCGAGTTTCAATGTACCTGCTGTTTGTTTAAAAATTATGATTCGTGTTTTTTTGGTGGAGCGGGGCAGTGTTTACAAACGCTAAACGATTACTCTCCTGGTGAGTTGGATTTTGTTACATCGTAATCTAAAGTTATGGCTACTTTGTGGTAGACAAAATTAAACTTAAAAAAACAGCTACAGGGAAACAAATATAATCAAAATTCATTCAACCCGATAAAACTGATGCCAGTAGACTATGTTGTGTTGAGTTAGACAGTGTTATTGTAAGTTAATTACAAAGAAAGCGTTGTTATATTAATAGGTTTTTATAAATACTTATATACAGAAGCAGTCAGTTTGTCCTGGATCTAGCTTGAGAAGTATTCCTACGCTAGGGTTTATATTGGGTGTGCGTAGGAAAATAGTTCCTGAGATACTGTCAGTAATTAAAATTCAATCAACCCGATAAAGCTGATGCCAGTAGACTATGTTGTTAAAGGCGGGGTTTTTTATTGCTATAAATAAACGTCTTCTTTTAACAATCCACAAAAAAAATTCCAGCACTTTCCCACAGGACAAAATTCACGTGGTTTATTGTCTAGTCTTAATGTTTACTTGCGACAAAGCTTTATCCATTCGTCTGTTTAAAATAGATTAAATAGATTATTATTTTTATTATTACCGATATATCAACTGTCGACAAGTTAAATTATTTACTTATCGAAGAGCGCTTCTGCTTAACATGAGAGCACCGTAAATGATGTTTGCGAACACAGTTTCAATGTCGACTGTCTCGGATAATGAAAATGTTGACTCCTGCTGTTTCTACTTCTGATCATTGGCGTTTTCTGCGAAAAAAAAGTGTTATGCACGAATATATTTTTGCTATACTTTTTACCTTGCCGTGTGTGTGTGTGTGTGTGTGTGTGTGTGTGTGTGTGTGTGTGTGTGTGTGTGTGTGTGTGTGTAGAGAGAAGGGGGAGATGGTTAAAGGAAAAGATTGGAAAAAAAAAGCAACCCTGCCAATAACAAACCTGCCAACGAAGAAAATATGAAAAAAGAAAAGACAGATACACGCGTAAACAAAAAGACTTATAGAGCGCGATGCCAGTAGAAATAGAAGTAAAAAAAAAAAAAAAAAAAACAAAACACCAAAAGTACCCAAGGACTCCGATCTCAAACCGTTAGTCCCACTTTCACACTAAGGCGATAAAGATAACGTTTTTTTATGAAGATCGACTTAGCAAGAAACTCGGACTAACGGTTTCAGATCAGAGTACTTCAGTGTTTTATATATATATATATATATATATATATTATATATATATATATATATATATATATATATATATGCTATAGAAAGATAGAGATATAGAGAATATAACGGAAGTTATATACAAAGGAAAAGTATCACCAAAACCATGCCTGCAAATGAAGAAAACAAAAATAAATAAAAAAACTGACACCTACCTAAACAAAGCAAATCTATTGGGTTATGGCTCCTTTTAGTCTGAAAATCATATTATTATTATTATTATTATTATATATGACCAGCGATCATGTCTTTTTACAACTCCTTCTCTATGTTATTTGCTACTATTTTTTATCTGCAAAACCCTCGATCAGACTATCTTGTTTAATGTTTACTGCTCGGTTGGGTAATAATCGATAAAGCCAGTGATCCATTTGTTATCCTTTCTTGGCAAATTGCTTCTGCTTTTTTAATCATTTTTTTTTCTTTTGCTCGTTTATATTTTATATTGGTGACATGAATCAGTGATCAACAAATTCATGCCATTCTGATTTTAACTATTTATTTTCAACACTAGTATTGAATATGTTACAGTGTGAGATTAGATAGATATTTTATTTTATATGTGGATTTTAATTTTAGATTTAATTTCATCGTAATTGTCTGAGTCTTAAGAATAAAGGATACGAGTACAACTTGCGTCTAAAACAGAGTTCACAGCTTTTACAAAAATAATCTCTAACCACAATTCTTACAAAAAGAGATTTTATCCCTAACTCAGATAAACATAAACTGTGCCCACCGTTCGGATTAAAAGAAATTATCTTCACCGTTCTGACTGAAATGTTTCTACATTCCTGGCAAAAAAATAAATGGTGTCAAATAAACATCGAAGGTTTGTACATTGATTCGTCTAGGTGAATGTGTGATATTTTTTCCGTTCACTATTTACATCATTCGGACTATTGTCCTCATCTTTGTCGCTATAGTTATTACAACGTTTCGGCCGTTGTACGCTCCGGCTTTCTTCAGGTGGTTGGAATGTCGAAGTGAACCCTTTATTTCGTTCCACGTGGCATGTCTAGAACAGTCTACCCCAGTGAGCGAAATAAAGGGTTCAGTTCAATATTCCATCCAGCTGAAGAAGGCCGGAGAGTACAACGGCCGAAACGTTGTAATAAATATGGCCACAAAGATGAGGACAATAGTCCGAATAATGTAAATAGTGTACATAATACCTCATCTCAGAAATATAAAGAGATACTGAAAGGCCGAAACGTTGTAATAAATATGGCAATAGAGATGAGGACAATAGTCCGAATAATGTAAATAGTGTACATAATACCTCATCTCAGAAATATAGACAGATACTGAAAAGCCGAAACGTTGTGATAAATATGGCCACAAAGATGAGAGCAATAGTCTGTATAATATAAATAGTGTACATAATACCTCATCTCAGAAATATAGACAGATACTGAAAGGCCGAAACATTGTAATAAATATGGCGACAAAGATGAGGACAATAGTCCGAATAATGTAAATAGTGTACATAATATCTCATCTCAGAAATATAGACAGATACTGAAAGACCGAAACGTTAATAAATAAATGAGGACAATAGTCCGAATAATGTAAATAGGACATAATATTTCATAGTCCGAATAAAATGGCGAAAAAGATGAGGACAATAGTCCGAATAAATAAATTTCATAATCTCAGAAATATAGACAAATACTGAAAATGAAACGTTGTAATAAATATGGCGACAAAAGATGGGACAACAGTCCGAATAATGTAAATGGTGTACATAATACCTCATCTCAGAAATATAGACAGATACTGAAAGGCCGAAACATTGTAATAAATATGGCGATAAAGATGAGGACAATAGTCTGTATAATTTAAATATTGTACATAATACCTCATCTCAGAAATATAGACAGATTTTATCCGTTATTACTACAGAAAACCAGAAACAATTTCTAGGAAATGATTCTGTGAAAATGTCAACTTAATTTTGAATTTGTAATAAGATGAGAAAAGGGACCACAAGATGCATGAGTTTATGCGGCAGAGAAATGCATGTTCACCCCCCCACTGAAGACTAAGCGGTCGCGTAAATGCTGTAGATTGCGGTTGCATTATTTTCTGTGTAACCCAGCCAGATGCGACTAGCAGTGTGCAGAAACAGTGCCTTGAAATATGACCGCTCAAGACACAATAGACGGATTTTACAGCTCGTCTCCACCAAACAGAAAATCATCATTCAGCATTATTGGATGGAGAACTTTACTCAAAGTCTGCCACCTGCTTCATCATTCGATGTTGTCACCGAACGCACCCTTCCCTTTGCCCAGGCTTTTCCCAAAGCAACTGTCTTGGGCAGATGAGGAACAGATTCCCTCTTTCACATACACAGCAGAGAGATGAAGTCGGATTATATCTTTGTATGCGTGTGTTTGGTTGTCTTTCTGTACGTATGTCAATGCTTGTATATGCATCTTTGTGTACATGTCTTTCGTATTTTCTACGTCATCTTTTGTGTCCCATGTCATCTGCTATTTACTGATCGATTGATTCGGTTATCAAACACTCACGGGTTATTTCAAACCAGAAAATAGTTTTAAATTGTAAGAATTTTTTAGATAATAATGGTTTAGTGATACAAGTCTTACTAATTAACTTCTAGCTAGGCGATAAAGAGGTGGGTTCATGCCTTTCCCAAGGATATTTGAGCGCAACTGAATATAAGGAACCCAACTGGAATTGGAACTCGGTTCTCCATTCAACAATTCCAAGCTGTTTTACATTACAACGTCCGCACATCTAAGCACCTGGTACTCACAAGCGGTTACCCATCTAGGAATTGATCGGACTTGACGTTGCTTAAATTCAGCGATCATACGGAAACTGATGTTTCAACGTTATTTGGCCGTAAACCATTGTGACATTTTCTAATCCGACCCAACAGTCGAACTAATGTATTTGGTCATGACATCTCTTCACTAAATTGACTATCAAGTGAAAATGCTATCTCTCCTGTCATATCTACAGTAGGTAAATCGACATTAAATATTAACTAAATCAAGCGAAACCTACTTTTAATTTTCTTCCTTTTCTTCTAAAGTCATAGATATGGCCATAAATTACATCCGCGTCCTGGGTAAGACGATAAACTACGTCCAACAGCAAGGCCTCTGATCAGGAGCATTTGAGGAGCGTGGAACCACCTCCTTAATTGTTGGTGTTCCCAGGTCCACCCTAACCCGGGGTGGTAGCATCTGCTCGGGTACCAACTATGGGCAAATAGTTAACCCCAAAACTGGGATCAAAACACTATGAAAGCGTAAAAACAGGTTTTAATACAAGCATTATTACCAGCAATACATTTTTGAAAAAAATTACATGCATTACATTTTTGAAAGAAAAATTACCAGCAATAAAAATCTTGTCGGCATTAAATAACCCATTGAGGTTGATATATCGTAAAACAAAACAAAACAAACCTTTTCTTGTATATACAAAAGTGATATTTTGACTAAACGTATATCAAATACCTTTTAATCATTTCATCCCAAGGAAGAGAATAAAGCCACTAAGATGCAAACGGTTACTGAGTGTAAATGAAACTGAGAAAACATTACACCGGAAAAAGAATTCGATTCAAACAGGCAAAAGGTGACATTTTAAGTTGCATTTAACATTTTGAAAATCGTAGTTGACAGGAAAGCGGAAAGAGTTCTACAAGCGAAAGGTGCTAGAGAAGGAACTGTTAGAATAAAAATAAAAATAAATAAATCACGCAATTTCAATTGTAAAATTATTAAATCTACCTGACAATTTAGTACTGCGATTAAATTCACGAAATTAAAATAGCAAGAAAAAATCTCATCACAATTCCAAGATTTTTAAAAATGTATATATTAAAGAGTTCATTTCAATGCGCTAATTTTATGCAAAACTAAACGAAAATGTTTTCGATTCTTGAAGCCGTTATGTTTTACGAAAGAAATTCAACCGAAGAAGGAATTTTGTATCAAGTCATTTTAAAGCACAAACTCATAATAGAGAGTTTCAAAATTTGTGTTCAAATCTTACACCCACTGTAAATGACCTCGCAAGCGGTTGACTTTCCCATTCGTTTCCCCAGTAACCATAACGGTAATGCTTCCCTTCTCGATTTATGTTTTACCTCCATCCCTGACTCTAATACTGTCACGCAGCTCTGCCATATTGGCAACTCGGATCATGCCGTAATGTCGGTTAACATCTCTTTCTACGCCTCCCCCAGCAAAGAACCACGTACCAACAAAATATCTTTCTGTTATCAACGAGCAGACTGGGTCTCGTTCCGTGATTTCCTTCGTGACGTCCGCTGGAATGTGGTTTTTAAGCACTCCGTTCAAAAATGTGCGTCTGAGATCTCATGTTGAGTAAAAGCTGGCATCGAGGCTTTCATCCTTGCAAGAAAATATAAAGTTAAATCGCGCTCATTTGCCTGGTTCTCAGGTGCTTGCTCAGCTGCTATTGCCCATATGAATCACTTCTTCCTTTTTGTATCAAAACGATATGTCTGGTCGCAATAGACGTCTCTTTGCCTCTGCCCGTAATGAGAAGCAAAGCTACTATTTGCTGAAAGAATGAAACAATGTATTGCAGCTCGCAAGTTTGGTTATAAAGATTATTGGCGGCTCTGCATGAGCGTCCTGAACAATAGCAAATCCCCAATACCTCCTCTATTCAACCAATTTGAGATCTTGACTTTCTTAGCTGATAAGACTGAATGCTTTGCTCGGAAATTCTCATCCAATTCAACGCTCGAATCATCCAGAGTACCCACCCCTGATTTTTCGCCTAGAACTGAGGCTCTGTTGAGGGAGATGAACCCCATCGATGGTATTGGACATCATCTCTAAATTAGACTCCCATAAGGCTAGTGGCGGGAATGGGACACCAGCTGTAGTCCTGAAGAAATGTGCTCCTGAACTAGCTCCAGTCCTCTATATAGCAATTGCCTCACTGACTCTTACTTACCAGTCTGTTGGAAATCCTCGTCTGTCGTCCCTGTTTTCAACAACTCTGGAGACCATTTTGATCCGTCTAACAACCGTCCTATTAATTTGCTACCACACTTTGACAAAGTCTTCGAGGCTTTAATCAACGCCGAAGTAGTTAAGCACCTTACATCCTATGATCTGCTATCTGACAAGCAAAATGGTTTCAGATTTGCTTCGTATTCTGCCGGTGAAATGTTAGTGCCGCTCGAGAAGCTTCTTCTCACAAACCGCTGACTCCCAAGCGGGTGCTTTCTCAGGCAATACAATGTTAGTCTACATATCTTATCCCCTTAAACTGTACGTCTTACTCTACCGCGAGTGGCTTTTGGGCCTTGTACAAGGTAAACAAGTTTGTTTTTTGTTTTTTAAATGAACGTAAATAACCAAGATTGCGGATAAAATTCACTCGGGATAGGTATGTGTCTATACACAGGAAACTGACGCAACAGAACATCCTAAACTATATTCGCCTATGTAGCTTTGTAGCAGACAAAACTAAATATAATATTTTCTATTATCTGCTGTCTCCCTTCAGGGCGTTTCCCGTCTCGTCTGTTTGAGTTCTTTGATACCCTTTTGGTCCAATATTTGTAGTATTCGTTGTTTTTGCAGCAATTTTTTTTCTACGATTTCTTTGTTCTTCATATTGTTTATTTCCAATTCTTGGGTGATGCGAGTTTAAAACTTCCTTATGTCATAATTATTTTTAAACGTGAGTCCCGAATATTCATCGCTGCTCTTCGTATAATTCTCATAGAGAGCTTTTAAGGTTATTAAAACCTTAAGGAAAATAATGGGAAAGAAAGAGTTTGGGTGAAGGTTTTAATTACATGAGAACATAGATTTAGAAGACACTCGTACGATTTCAAAGCCTTCTACTTTTTGCCCATCAGCAGACATTCTACTCAGAGTGGATGAACGAGTCAAACGAGAAAGTCAATCAATATTTCTACACAACAGGAATTTTAAACAAAAATGTCATATTTTTAAATTTCATGACTAATTTTTCATTATTAAAACTGAAATTGCGCCCGAGATTTTTAGTTTATCCACATGTGACTGGGCACGACGAGGCGGTGTAACGGTTAGCAAACCTGTTTCGCTAGAACAATTATGACTGAGTAGTATGTTCGATTGACATATCATTATCCCACATGAGCGTACTGAAGTAAAAACAGGTTGAGAAACACTGTCCTAATTGGCCATGGTAGAAAGAATTTGGCAAAACGAGGAACTTCTTTTTCTATTCGTAGATTTAAGTATAACATCCACTCTATAAAATTATACGAAGAATATATATCGATATCAACAGATAGATTTAAGTACGACAAATCTAACACCTACTTCAGTTATTCTTAAAGATTTTTTAAACTAGGTGATCATCGAAAAATATTCAGAATGTAATTCAATTATTTTTTTTTTTTTTTATTAAACACATTTTATTTTTAACATTTAATTTGTCACTTATTCCAAACTTTGGCAGAAGTAGATTTTCTGTTTTTATCAAATAAACTACGAAGGTCTCAATACACGTTTTTCCAAAACATTATATCCAGATGTTAATGTACAAAAAAAAAATACGTGTGAATAATATAATTATATATAGTGATGCTCGAGAGTCCTGAAAAGGCTTCCGAGTATTTAGTACATATTCTTTAACAATTCTAACAATTATATGTGTCCTTATTTCTATAAGTCTTCAGCAGACCATTCTGTTTCGATAGTTGTTCAGAGCCTTTGATATTCGAAGTTTGTGCAAGTTCATATCAATGAACAGACCTCTCCATCGCGTTTTATAAATGTTTCGTTCTGGGTATGACGATAGACTAGATCTGGCAGCAAGGCATCTGATGAGGATATTTGAGGTTTTAAGGAGCCTCCAACCACCTCTTAATTGCTGTTGCCCCCAGTTCAACCCTGACCCTGGGTGGTAGCACCTGTTCATTTCCCAGCTATGGGAAAAGAGTGACCCCCACCAAACAGAAACAAAACACTATGAAAGTGTAAAAATACTTTTTATAGTAAAAATACCAGTAATACATTTTGATATAAAAAATCACCAACAATAAACATACACTAATTGAAGGAACTTTATCCAACCCGTTTAAAATAGTAATAAATTAAGTAATGAGATTAATTCATATAATATCCTACAATTTCTTAAATAAAACTGTATTCCAAAATATAACTTCAGCAAATCAACACCAAACACACATTACTACCTCTAGTGATCATGCCTACACAAACATATATATGCCCGAAAGCTGAGTATCATCTACCATGTACACAATTGTGAAAACATAATAACATATCATATTTTTATTACTTCCAAACTTCCAAGAAAATTTAATTTCTCATTAAATGACCCATGAAGGAGTTGATATGCAGTTAAAGAGACAAATCAATCAATCATAAATACTCGACTGGGTTCATGTCAGGCAAATTTGCAGGTCATATGATTCGTTGGAAATTTCTAGAATGCTCATCAAACCAATTCTGGATAATTTTGGCAACCGATGACATGCTTAATAACCCATCCGATTATCATACTTAGTAATCCATCGTTGTTAGGCGAAATGGAGTCCATTCATTGGTGGAAATTGTCACGAAACAGTGTAACGTAGTAGCCAGTGATGAATGACGTATGCGATCAACGAAAAACTGCTTGAATGAAGACAGACCAGCCCATGCTATACGTTGCTTGTCTTCCAGGATACGTCAAGGGGTTCTGGTGAAAGGGATATATGCATGGTACCTTTTGCATTTAATGTGGACATCAGCTGTGCCCGTATTGCATGTCTGTTAGCGGAGAGAACTTTCGCCATACGTTACTGATCATGGTCGGCTTTTGTGCTGTCCATGATGTCTGCTAATAACTTTAGTCAAATATTCCCGGTAGACACTTGATACCTTAGACCGAATTGCGTTAAATGACCCCACAATTTCAGAAATGGAATGTTTCATCCGTCTGGCACGCACCACCATACATTTTTAATTTCACAAAATCATGTCGCTATGCTTTGATCAGCATATCCAGTGTTCACATTGAGTCCGCATGCGTCCTGGGTATGACGATAAACTACATCCGGCAGCCAGGCCTCTGATCGAGAGGTCTGGAAGAACTTGGGGGCACCTTTTAATTATTTTTTCACAGGTCCACCCAGACCTAGGGTAGTAGCACCTGTTAGGGTACCAGTTATGGGCAAAAAGTTAGCCCCTTTACTGAGATCAAAACATTATGAATGTGTGAAAATACTATACTAAAAATACATTTAAAAAAAAAATTACCAGCAGTACATTTTTGTAAAAACATTACCAGATATACATTTTTTTTAAATATTACCAGCTAGACATTTTTGAAAAAAATATTACTAGGGATACATTTTTGAAAAAGGAAATATTACAAGCAATATATTTGACTCTCGATGTCAACCCTCTTTATAAAGATACAACAATGAAACTTGATCTATAAACTGAATTGTTGCAAAGAATACATATTCTATTCATATAAACCTATCCTAAAAAATCTTGTCAGCATTAAATAGCCCATTGAGGGCTTAATATGTTGCAAAAACAAAGTAAACCAAACCTGAGTCACCATATGTCTATAAGCAACTGATACAGGCTTGGCCATTTCAATGGGTGCGGAGGCTTCACGTATTATTACCTTTACTTACTGCAGCTCCAAGATTTTTTGGCACGTCATTGTATATTTAATTTTAAGTTCGAAAATGTCACGTATAGATTTTAATTTTTAGGAAATTATGCGTTCCAAGACGGAATTTTGTAATTTTATTTTTTTACTTTTATAATCTAGTTCTTTTGATAATTTATTTCGTTTTAATTTAATAATTGTTTAATATCTTTTGGATTCTAAATTCCCTTGTTTTCATAACGGAACACATTGTCATAATACTGAACATATTACCTTAACAACTGATTGTCATTGAATTCGTATTATATATAATGTCATCCGCAGACAGATTTTTTTCGCTGTTTCACAGCTCATCAGTGTGGCTAGACATCCGATTGCCTCAAGCCGGGATCGAAACCCGACTGATTTGGCATCAGTCGAAGACTCTACCCCTAAGTCATTGGCGAAAGACAGGGATGAAGGTGAATTTAGACGTTCTTACTTAGATAAACACGCCAGTGATTGGGGAACTCGGTTCGTCTTAACGAAGAGTCGTGCATCAGCAGCAGTAATAGTCACGGTTTACAAATTCTCTTTTCTCCCTGTGAGCTCAAACGAAATAATTTTTTTCCAGATGCATATATATTGACATCCACAGGCAGACTGTTTCACTGTTTCACAGCTCATCATGGCTAGACATCCGAAAAGCCTAAGCCAATGGCGTACGGCAGGAATGAAGGTAAATTTAGACGTATTTATTTTTAGATAAACACGCCAGTAAATGGAGAATTCGATTCGTCTTAACGAAGAGTCTTATAGATAGATTCGCTTGTCGCCTGATTGACACTCCATGCGGTCTTTTTGTCGATCTATGAGGTGCAGTAGCGTAGTTATATATATATATATATATATATATATATATATATATATATATGAACATTGAAATCAACACTGAGAGGCGACAGGGTGTTTCATGCTAGGCGCAATCGTCAGCCTGATGATTGCACCTAGCATGAAACAGACTGTCGCCTCTGGAGTGTTGACTTCAATGTTCACTTTTATATTTATGTTTACATACAATCTATTTCTGATATTGAGAAATTTCAAAAGAATAAGAAAAATACTAAAGAACTTATTTACGTAACGTGTTCTTTTCTATTTTTCTATATATTTGCACATACATACATACACACACACACACACACACACACACACACACACACACATATATATATATATATATATATATATATATATATATATATATATATATATATATATTACTAATGTTTAGCCAGTACACAATTTCAAATTAGTCTAATAAAGATAGCCGTAATAATAATAATAATGATAATAATATCAAATATAAATGAATTATTTAAAGCATTTAATTTGAAATTGTGTTGATTTGCCCCGCCTAAAATAATAGGCCATATTCTTTCAAATTTGATCATACACCAAATGCCCCGATGTACAAACGTGGGTTCTTTAAATGGTTGAAATCCTTTAAAGAAAAAGTTCTTGGCGAGGTCACTCTATTTTAGTTTTACTATTTCTTCCTTCTTATTTTTCCCTTTCTTTACACAATTTTTCACCCCTCCCCTTCTTACTCTCCCCCCTCCCCCTCTCTCTCTCCCCATTTCACGTTTAAGAAAAAAAAAATTTATATTCGAAAATCTGTTATTTTTCTTTTTTCCTCTCCTTTCTTTTCTTCTCTTTTGCTTTCCCTTCGTCCTTCTAATCTAGAATATCAGATCAATGATGATATCAGTGCAAATGAATTCTCTTCATTTATTAAGGAAATTCCGTCTGAAGAAGATGAATATAACAATATTCACAAAATAAATTATAACCGAAATGGATCTTTAAGTTTTTCTTCTTTTTTTTTTATATATATATATATATATATATATATATATATATATATATATATATATATATATATATATATATATCAGGTACGTGTCGTCAGTAATTAATTGGTCAAGGTATGCTACTTGTGACCTTTATGTAGTAAATCTACAAAAGATATTTTGCATTTTATGCATAATAATCTGAGTAACCTTCATAATTTTGTTGGTTTAGGTGCATAATGTGACACAGAAGAAAATGTCGCCGCTGATCCATTTTATTCAGGGTAGGCACACACAGACACACACACACACACACATATAGCCCCATCAATGGGGCTAGACGTCCAGTTGCCTCTAGCTAGGATCGAAACCCGACTGAAATGGCGTCAGTCGGGGATTCTACGACTAACCCGTTGGCGTAGGGCAAGGGTGAAAGTTAACTGTTTACAAACCCTCACTTCCTCCCCAGAGAGCTCAACCGAAATAAATTTTTCAGAAGAATATATATATATATATATATATATATATATATATATATATATATATATATATATATATATTGTTTAAAATTGAGTTGTATTTATAAGGTTTATGCAGATAGTCGTAATAAGTGAAACTGATAGTCACAATACAGTGTTGTTTTATGTCACTTTTGGTTTCTCTCTCGCGCGCGCCATGATAATTGATTCTAATTAAAGACGATAAACAAAGAATAAATTCAATCAAACGTATGTGGCGGATGCAATGAATGTAAATATTATTCAAATGTTTGTGATCGAATGCTTTCAACTATGATCCAGGTTATTAATATGACCCAGTGTCTCGCGCTTATAATATGAAAAACATCTGGTGATTGAAATGTTTATAATGATGCTACGCTCGGAATAACTCACAAATGAAATCCTTGAATAAATTTATCTTCAATTATTTAATACATTTATAATCTTGTTTTAATTTGTTGCTGATTTTTAAATAAAGGACTAAATATCTGCAATATTATTGGTCGTGACCTGACACCACGGCTTTCAAAAATTCAAATGCAATGTCAATTGTTATTTTTTAATAATATTTTTTACTTTTTTCATATTCCTTCCCACTCAGTAACGCTTCGCGTCTTAGTGGCTTTATTGCCTTGCTTAGAGTGAAATGATTCAAAATATAACTTGTTTGTCTGCCTGCCATATTTAATTCTTAAATGCATGTGATATACATATGTGTGTGTTTCTCAGTGTCTGTGTTTGTGTAAAATATATTTAAAGTGGCATATTAGTAATAAAAATGTGTTGTCAAATACACAAGCACGTGTGTGTGTGAGAGAGATTTTGTGTGTGCATGTGTATGACAATAAGGTAAAGTGAAAAAATTATTTAACTACGCGTTTCACTCATTATAGTAGGCGCCCTCAAACTGGTATAAGAGCTCCGCGTTTTTCTCTCATTCTAACCTGAGGACGCCTACTTTAAGGAGTGAAACACGTAGTTGAATAGATTTTCACCATCTTATTTGTCGACTTCTGTTAGGATATTATTCTAGATCCTTCTCTTATTCATAATCACACACATTCACACTTATACATACATATATACATACGTAAGGGGGTGGATTTTTGCCCCGATCAAAAAGTGATTCCAAAAAGACAATCGGCTGCTTCGTCATCTGGTCAAATACGTGCGTCGGACCTAAATCCTTTTAGTACCCCCTGGTATATTAAGGAAACTCATATCGATCAACGCAACATACAACTCCATCGTATTCCTGGTAGTATTAGGCAGATACTTACCTGCCCCAGGGTTCCGTCCCTGTGCTGGTAGTATCACGGCTACGACTAGCTTGGACCAGCTTGAACCAGCTTGAACCAGCTCTGACTAGCTTGGACCAACTATGACAAGCCAAGACCAGCTATGACTAGCTTAGACCAACTCTGACCAGCTTGGACAAGCTATGACCAGCTTAGACCAGCGGCCCGAGTGAAAACACTCGAGTCCCCACGTTAAAACCTGACCTTGTGTCTGTAGAATAACAATAATAAACAGCACTTACCGGTGTAAAGGTCCCAGCTAGCGTCCAGCTGGCAGACAAAAATAAAGCAGGTTGTAACTTAATACAAACCCTGCAAACTAACAGCTGAATCAAGCTGGTATTTATATAGAAATACCTCCACTCAGGTACCAGCAGCCAATCACAGCCCAAGCAATGGACTATCCCACTTTAGCACAATGAGATGCTCTATGGCAACATAAATAGCTCTCTTTCTAAAGGTTGGATTATGGTTCACTTAGCTTGCTCCACAACTAAGTGTTTATCTCTACCACGTGATTTTTCTACATGGCGCTGTGAACAGTATACATGACAACCGAAGATTGGGAACTCTTCTTCATTGAAGCAGGCCTATCCACTGACTCGGCCCAAACTCATGCAACAAGGTTTGCAGACGAGAAACTGACAATCGAGAGCCTTCATATGCTGGATCGATCCATGCTTAGGGAGCTCGGAGTCGCATTAATGGGAGAAGCCCTGTGTATCATCAAGCAGGCTAAGGAAGCCACCACCCAGACAACCCGCATTCAGGCACTAGCAGCCAAGCCTCCCCATCTCAATCTCGAGATGACACCACAACAATTCAGGAAGTTCCGAATTGACTGGGATGTCTTTACCAAGATGACAAATATGCCAAGCTCCCAAGCTAATATTCACCTATACAATTGTGCTGATGAGACTGTGCAAAACGCCATAATCAACACGCACCCTAACTTCTTTACCACTGATCCAGATAAGCTACTTGACATGGTAGAAACGTTGGTCACCCAGAGGCCAAGTCCTATTGTCCATCGCCTTGCTTTTTTCCTCCATGTCTCAGGATGCGGATGAGCCAATACAAAGTTACATTGTCCGCCTCAGAGCCGTAGCTGTTGATTGTAACTTTACCTGCCCCTCGTGTGAGCATGACCTGTCTGATATATACATCAAGGACCAGATCATCCGTGGAATAGCAAATGACACACTCCAGGCTGACCTACTGGCCAAAGCTGGGGCACTTAAATCCCTTTGAGCAAAATATCCGTCATGCTGAGGCATTTGAATCAACATTGCGAGACCAAAACTCAATGGCTGGCGCTTCAGATACAGCCGCTGCTCAGCTATCAACATACCGCAGACAGAAGGGTACGCCACAAGCCAACGAGGGGATCCGTACCAGCACCTATTGTAACTGCAATGTTAAACCAAACCACCAGGCTTGCTTAGGTTGTGGTAGCCACCAGCATGGCACCTCAGGAACTGGATCCCGCCGGCTAAAAATGCCCAGCATGGGGACAAACATGTAGTAATTGTGGGAAGCCCAATCACCTATCGAGGGTATGCCGGGCTAAGAAACTGGCTCAAGCAGTAAGGGAAAAGCCCAGAGGCTAATGAAGCCGCCATGGACACACTTATCGCCCACATTACATTCAATCAAACGACAGGCACGTATACATCTAAAGACACAGGCCAGGTAAGGGAAATTGATGCATATGTTGTTCCATTCTCGCCAAAACCGGATCCCAGACAAGTTAAGAATATCCCCAGAAATCACAGCACTAGGATGACGATCTTTCCTGACAGTGGGGCCACCATATTTCTCGGAGGACTTAAGCACCTTCTGAATATGGGGCTCACTACCAACAACCTCATTCCATCAAGAAAAGTCGTCCGAGCTGTGGGAGGCTTTACACTCGTATGTCAGGGTTGGCTCCCCGTGGAATTCATTGTCCAAGGAAGAACAACTAAACAAGCCCTATACATATGCAAAAAGATCAAGCGGCTATACTTCAGCAAAGCAGCCTGCATTGACGTAGGGATACTGTCAAAAGACTTCCCAAACCCAACGACTACAATATTACCCCAAACAGCAATGCAACACATGCCCTCGACAAGTACACATAAAAAATCAGACGCGAGCCCTAAACAATGCAAAGTCGAGGGACAACTCCCAACGCGCCCCAAAAAACCACCTTTTCCCCCAACAGAACAAAACATTGATAGGCTCAAGAATTGGCTATTAAATCAATTCGCCGTAACGGCGTTCAAAAATAATGGTGAATTCCCACCAATGTCTGGCCCCACTGCACATATACACCTCAAAGAAGGAGCAGTCCCCAAAGCCAGACATAACCCAATTCCTGTGCCTTTTCACTTCAAAGAGCCCGTAAGGCAGGCCCTTTGGGAAGATGTGAAAAGGGGTATCATAACCCCAGTACCCGTCGGCATGCCCACTGATTGGTGTAGCACTATGGTAATTACCGCCAAGAAAAATGGCAAACCACGAAGAACCATAGACTACCAACACTTGAATTCACAGTACAAACGGGAAACACACCATACAGGGTCACCATTCCAGCTAGCACTACAAGTGCCACCTAAACAAAAAGAAAACAGTGTTGGATGCTGTTGATGGATATCCTCCATCCCCTTAGATAAAGAGTCCCAGTCACTCACCATCTTCATCACAGAATGGGAAGGTTCATGTACCTGAGAATGCCACAAGGTTACCTAGCATCTGGCGATGCCTACACCCGAAAAGGTATGATGAAGTAATAAAAGACATCCCCCGCAAAGTAAAAATCGTGGATGACACCCTACTCTATGACTCTGACATTGAAGGAGCCTTTTTCACACGTTCGATTTTCTCCTCCATTGTGCAAAAAACGGCATCGTAATAAATAGAGAAAAATTCCATTTTTGCCATGACACGGTGCAGTTTGGGGGCCTCCAAATAACATTTTCTGGTGTAACCCCTTCTAAATCCATGCTGGAGGCAATATTAAACTTCCCAATACCAAAAACGCTCACCGATGCCAGATCATGGTTTGGGCTGGTCAACCAAGTCGCTTGGGCATACTCACTGAGCCCAGTCATGCTTCCATTTCGTGATCTCGTAAAACGAGACTAACACTTTACATGGAATAAAAGCCTTGAGGATGCATTCCAGCATTCAAAAGAAGGTCATAGTTGACTTAGTCCGAAAAGGCATCGCAACATTTCAAAAGAACGAATAACCTGTCTTGCCCCAGATTGGAGCAAAGACGGAATGGGCTTCCTACTTCTGCAGAAGTATTGCTCATGCACCACTGACAAAGCCCCAGTTTGCTGCCCTGAAGGTTGGCGCCTGATATTTGCTGGTAGCAGATTCTGCATTGATGCTGAACGCAGATATGCACCTATTGAAGGCGAAGCAGCAGCAATTGCGTGGGCATTGGAAAAATGTCGCATTTTTGTAATAGGTTGCCCAAATCTCATAGTGGTTACAGATCATGAACCACTAAAAAAGGATTATTCGGAGATAGAGACCTTAGTAAAATCCAAAACCCTCGATTATTCAGGTTAAAGGAAAAACCTCAGGTACAGATTCACCATTCAGCACTGCCCTGGAAAATGGCACAGAGCCTCCGATGCTGTCTCGTAACCCAGAAAACATCTCACAGGCACTCCTAAATGTATTCACTGCTGAACTCTCTCAATCAGACATCATAGAGTCTGACAATATGGATGACTGGGTCAAATCAACAACCCTATTAGCAACATTTGGTGCAAATGACAACCTGGAGCTCATCTCACCAGACGTTATCCGTGCGGCGGGACGCAGCGACCCGCAATACAAAAATTAATTGAGGTAATACAAAATGGATTCAAAGGACGCGCAGCGTCCTGCACCGAAATCCGCGAATACTGGGAAGTGAGGCACCGCCTAAGTGTTGACGATGGATTAGTGCTATTAGATCAAATAATCGTTATCCCCACCTCTCAACGCACAAAAGTCTTACATAGCCTACATTCTGCGCACCAAGGTGAAGTTGGCATGAAGGCACGTGCCAATGAATCTGTTTATTGGCCCGGGATGAATGCTTCAATACGTAACATTAGAGCAGGTTGTACGTTCTGCTCAAAAATTGCCCCGAGTCAACCAAAAGAGCCAATCACCTTGACACCATCTCCTGATTGGCCATTTCAGCAAATCGTCATGGATATCTTCCATGTTGGGAACCATGGTTACTTAGCATGCGCTGACAGGTTAACAGGCTGGCTAAATCTATACCACTTGAGCCACGGAGAAGCTAATGCGTCAAGGATTATTTCAATTTGCCGAGACATATTTCAAGCCTACGGTGCTCCCGAGGAACTCAGCACTGATGGTGGGCCACCCTTCACATCCTTTACATTCAAGCAATTTTTACAAGACTGGGCTGTCAAACACAGGTTATCATCTGCAGGTTAACCACAGTCCAATGGTCGGGCAGAGCTTGCTGTCAAAACGCCAAAGAGAATCGTAAATGGCAACACAGGAGCCCAAGGATCGTTGGACAATAATCGTGCCGCAAGAGCCATCCTCCAATACAGGAATACGCCCATTCAAAACATTGGGCTATCCCCTGCTCAACTACTATTCCACCGCCGACTACGTGACTATATACCATCCCACCCCACACTCTATAAGCCACATGCGAATTGGATAACCGCAGCCCAAAATCGCGAGATAAGTCTGTCCCGGCGGAACGCTCGTCTCATAGAGCGATACAACAGAACAGCACACACCTTAAACCCCCTTCAAAAAGGACAAATAGTGGCACTACAACGACCAACAACCCGCCGATGGGACACAACAGGTCAGGTCATTGAAAACCTCCCCAACCACCAATACTGTATCAGAGTTGATGGATCAGGTAGAATTACCTTACGAAATCGCCGATTCCTCAGGAAACTGGATACACCTACAATTCCAGTTCCAAGACCTAGTGCCTTACCTGAGACCCTACACCAGTGCCACAAACATTCGACGCTGGAATAACGTCGAAAACTGCTCAGTCGTCTACAATAACACGGACAAAAACCCCTCGGGCATTGTCCAGACTACTTCCGCACAACCAGCCAGGTTTAAAGGAACTCATCCCTCCCCAAAAGGCCACTACCCACACGCGATGGGGGGAAGGAGATGTAGAATAACAATAATAAACAGCACTTACCGGTGTAAAGGTCCCAGCTAGCGTCCAGCTGGCAGACAAAAATAAATACAAACCCTGCAAGCTAACAGCTGAATCAAGCTGGTATTTATATAGAAATACCTCCACTCAGGTACCAGCAGCCAATCACAGCCCAAGCAATGGACTATCCCACTTTAGCACAATGAGATGCTCTATGGCAACATAAATAGCTCACAACCTGACTCAGTGGTGGGGGGCGGTCAAGTAAATCTCTACTTACCTGATACAGACGGGGAAGTTTGAAATTAACTCAAGCCCCAGGCAACAACCCCACACGACCACAGACAGTATCTCTCCTTCGTGAAGGGGGGGTCCTTATTTAACGCCTGAGACGTTCCCAGAATGGGAAGTTCATTTTTTACCTGCTTCCCGGAAATCTCACATTAAACTCCGACCTTGTGTCACATTCTCTTGTGATGTGAGCACACAGATAAATAACTACTTGTAAAAAATACAGTACAATACGACATAAATTTCAACAAAATGCTAAATAATTAAAACCAACACACTATACCTACATTAAATAAAATAACATCACACTATGAATTGGTGCATTAAATAAATATAATAAAGACAGGTGACACTCTATAAAAACCGTAAGCGGCTGGCAATCCACGCCATTTTCGTGTTTAAACATAGTTTATGTAGTTTTAAATAGCAAATGCCATACTTCGACATTTTTCTAAAATATATCACAAATTTATAATTTTGAAAATGACTATCAATAGTTGTTGTCTGCACTCGATCACAGACGTACAGAAAATTGTGATGTACGCTGTTTCCAATCTGATACTTTTTTAATATGAAAACAAGATAAATTTACGAAAAACTGACATTGAGTGTGTTTCCAATTACCTACTAATATATATATAAATATGTGTGCGCATGTCTGTGTATGCATTTTAGCCCGTATAAAAATACAGGCACAAGAAAATATATATTGAAATACGTTTCGTAAAGAGTCGACCGTAGTCGGGATAATAAAATCAATGCGAACAATCCTTGCCTTAGCAGCATAGCATGTGCTTCTCAAGGGATACATACAGTTTTGAATTCAGAGTTTTTCCTATCCTAGACTGGTTGCTACCCAAGGCTATAAAACCCAGCCTGTCCCACTATTTACTCCATAGCTGGAGAGAGGAAAGTTGGGTAGTAGCACATAAGTGAATGTAATGGATCCGACTGGAATTCGAACTCGGCTCTCCGATTCCTTAATAACAATATCCATTAACTTACCGTGTCTCTATGGCTAGTATCTATTAAAAATGGCATTTGCAATTAAGTAAAACGAAATGGTGTTGGGTAGATGAGACTGGAGTAAAAGATTAGAAACAGAAAAAAATAAATATATTACTACAATCTTTGACAGTGTCCTTTCTTTTTTATTTATCGTTTCGTATTATTTTGCGAGGGAAGTTGTCCAGGCATTTATTTTTAACACATGCGAAGAATGGGAATAGTAAATACCCACTGACCTCAAATGCTACAAATGCCCAGATTGAAAAAAAAAAAAACACACACACAGGACTGAAAAAGCGGAAAGGATGGGAGGGAATGAGAGGAGATTTGTTGATATGATGTTTTTAGATGCTGTTCACACCTTAAATCTAGTACAAAAGCATGCAAAATTTAAAGAATTTCATTTGTCTTTGGCTGAGCAGAATAAAGTGCAAGTCATTGAGTACTTGAGATGGCTTATCTCAAAAATAAAGAAAAAGAATAAACAAACAACAGCTGAAAGTATTATCGACTTAGAATGGATAAAAATTACGATAGATAGATAGATAGATAGATAGATAGATAGATAGAGAGCAATGGAAAGAGATAGAAAAAAAGAAATAGGATGAGATAGATAGATAGATAGATAGATAGCAATCGAAAGAGATAGATAGCAATCGAAAGAGATAGATAGATAGATAGATAGATAGATAGATAGATAGATAGATAGATAGATAGCAATCGAAAGAGATAGAAAGAAAGAAATAGGATGAGATAGATAGATAGATAGATAGATAGAGAGCAATGGAAAGAGATAGATAGATAGATAGATAGATAGATAGATAGATAGATAGCAATCGAAAGAGATAGAAAGAAAGAAATAGGATGAGATAGATAGATAGATAGCAATCGAAAGAGATAGATAGCAATCGAAAGATAGATAGATAGATAGATAGATAGATAGATAGATAGATAGATAGATAGATAGATCTTAGAAAATAGTCAGCGCAATTTACAAAGAAACTTGTCAAAACAAAAATCTCCATTAAAAAATGAAATGATGGTGATGTAAAGATAAAAGCAAAGACATCATGATAGAAAACCTAACAAGAAAACGTCCAACTGCAGGGAAAGAAAAAACGAACAATGGTTAAGAAAGCCATGACAAGTAAGTTTGAAGAATAACAAAAGAGTCTAATAATAAAGTCAAGAAGAAGGTAAACAGAAAAATCAAACAAACAAAATCTTTAAGCCGCAATAAATAAAAGATAGAAACGAAGAAAACATTCATATGATACTTTACAATATGGACAAACCCCAAAAAATACTTTTAAAAATCAGCGGCAAAAAATGAAATAAAATTAAAGCTGAAGGCAAAAAAACAATTGAAAAGCAAAAGATGGAGATTGAAATCGCGATGTAGATCGATTGAAGAATAAAAACAATGGAGAGATGCGACAAAATAAAAAGAGAAAATGATGTGACAATTCAGACAGACACACCACGAAAAACATGGAAGATTCGTTAAAAAAAATGAAAGATGCTAACGAGATTAGAAGAAAGTGGTGAAGACAAAAAAACATTAGGTAAGTTGTACGCAGATACAGACAACGTTCTCCATTAAAAATGATGACGAAAATTAAATATAGGAAAGCCACAAGTCTTTAAAAATGAATAAACGAGAGAAAACTAGACATGTCAAGAAAGTTCAAGTCAAAAGGTGCTTCCCTAAAATCAAACCATTGAGTGATCACATACTTGCCTATACTTATTCACAGGAACAAGAAAGGTCATATAATGAACAACAGTCTGTTTTTAAAAGCTATATATATATATATATATTATATATATATATATATATATATAATTGACATGCAAACACACACACATACATACATACACACACACATATATAGTATTAGTGGTCAATAGATATATATATAATTGACATGCGAACACACACACATACATACATACACACACACACATATATATATAATATTAATGGCCAATATATATATATATATATATAATTGACATGCAAACCCACACACTTACATACATACACGCACACGCATATATATATATATATAGATAGATAGATAGATAGATAGATAGATATTGAGTGATAGATCGCGTGACACATGGTTAAAAGATTACTTTATATGGGAAACTGAATTACAATTGCCAGACAGCGTTGTTTCATGCGTCCAATTTCTCTATCCATAAAAACATTTTTTTGTAAACTGACCACGCCTACCCCCTCAATATAGCCAATTCTTGATACACACGCACATTATACATACACACACACACACACACACACACACACACATATATATATATATAGAGAGAGATAGAGAGAGAGACAGACAGACAGACAGACAGAGAAAAATTCTTATGAAGCCAACATTTCTTACTATATGTCAAATACCTATGGAGAAATATAAATTACTCTCTATCCTGAAAATTTCGCGTCAAATACAAGAATATTTCATCCAACATTTCTTACAAAATGACAAAATACCAAGAGAAATAATAATGACTCTATTTCTTGTGTATACAGAGGAAAATAATATAATTAGGATTTCTCCATATCATTGTCGGTATTTTCTCAGAAATATTGGATGTATTACACATGAATTTGATGCGTATTATACACAGGAAATTGAATTATTATTCTTTCTCTTGGTATTTTCGTCATTTTGTAAAACCAGCAACAGAAAACCAACAGCAGAAAACCAAAACTAGTTCAACAACAATTTTATTACCTTTTGATAATGTAGAATCGAAACTAGGGAAGGGAATATTTAGCCGAGAATGACAACTGTTTTCAGAAAAGGCCACTACTATTGCTCCTCCTGATACTCCTCTTGATGTAGGCGTATTTTCATGAACTTTACTCCGACGGCCGAGTCTAAACTTGTATGGAAATATTCTCCCCCCCCACGACATAATGCCATTCGATCAAACATCTTCCTTAACGTACGGCTATACACGTGAACGATGTAGGCAATATCATTGTTTCGGATTATAAGGGCGCCATGAATGATCTTTTCACAAATTTCAGAATAATCACAACCTACGTGAAATTAATGGGCATTACAATAAATAATTTTGTGGGGATCACACGAAGACATCCGTGCAACAAAACTACATTCAAGATTCTGGATATCGCCGAGTCGTTGCTGTTAGTGACAGTTTCTTCTGTAAAATTACTATGTTAACGACCTCGATATGTTTGAAATAAAAATAAGAATGGAAACATTGGCGCATGCTACGTAACATTACATTGTCTGCCATTTATGACCTCTTAAATATATGTATATACAAATATATATGTTGGATATACGACAACTACATTAACAATGCGTCTTGCATATGTCTGACCATTCGTCCATTGCGAGACATATACACCAACATTCCTGTCTGCATTACTGATGGATAACACAACATATTCTACACCAAGAAAATAACAAATTCAAACTACAGATCCTCGAAGCAATCTACATTAAAAACAATTAAGGCCGACACTGAATAGAATCATCTACGAATACTGTAGTAAAGTTCTGAAATGCCTATATTAGAACAGTTTTTTTCAAGCTTTAATGCGAGCATAACCATGACATTACAACACTGAAGAAAAAATTCCATAGTGGATAATTTTCTTTCACGTCCTAATAAACGCTAAGCATGACTGTCAAACGTTACATTTAAAAAGCAAAATGTAAAAAAAATACAGTAATGGATAGCATCACACAGTTTTTTTTTTATTACTACTTGCACACTTGACCAACACACAATTTTATATTACTACTTGCAACCCTGAAGATGATCTCGGAAGAAGATCGAAACTACTTGGAAAATAAAAGTGATTTTCACAGTAATAGCACATTTCTCACATCATTTAATTGCAATTCACGGGAGGTTATCCGTGTGTAAATAATGTCTGTAATTTATTTAATCAGGTATGCCTGAAAGAAAATTTATTGCCTAAATACACAAAAATATATATATATATATATATATATATATATATATATATATATATATATATATATATATATATATATATATATATATATAAATACCTGACATAGGCATTTTACATATCCATTTTTGCATCTCTGCTCATATCATGCAGACATTTAAACATCATAAGAATAGGTTTACAGGTAATAACATGGAATAACCGTGACCTGAAAAAATTAACGAATGTCTATACATTTTTTTTAAATAAGATATAAAATGAAATGTTTTAACTTGTCATTTAATGTCAGGAAATTTAAATAAAGCGAGAAGTGTCTGTTCTAATTGGATTTATTTTTTAAAAGAATGACACATTCAACGTTTATTAGTATCATTCATTTTCACCGTAGTTCTCACCATTAGAAATCAAGTAACACTAAGTCTCCAGTATTTACTTAGTATTCACTCTTAATGCCACGATGACGTCTCATTATAATCGTCATCCTCATCAACCCAATAACCAGGCGTGGCCAAAAAAAATCTCCCTCTATATGTGTCAGTAGCGGGCCAATGTCTAAGGAACTGTAAACGATCATCCCCACCGCCCTGTGCAGTAGTAAACACATTTCTTCTTTTTACTTAAAGTTATTTCTTGTCGGGTTATAGTAGAAAGATTGTTGGCCCTTGTGACATAGTCATGCCATATCAACAGAAAAGAATGGTTCTGAGGCACTTAATTTCCAATTCTTCGCTGTAATTCTGCTATTAATATCCGAGATTTACAGATTTACAGACGGATTGGTCAACGCATATAAAAGTCTGTTCTTTGGTTTCTGGCAAATGTTCTTGTCTTTCTAGGTGTCATCTACGTCGTCTTAATTCTTCCTCAGATCTATAATTATTCGAAATTCTTTGCAGAGGGATTTGAGACTATTCCCCGTATACCAGTGATTTCAGGTACTACAGTCATGTTTATTATTTACAACTCCGGCAACTGCTGAACAAGTGACTGAAACTGATCTACTATTGTCAGTAGTAATATGACAAATATTTCTTCGTAGCATAAAAATGTTTCGCGATAATAAGTATTTTTCACTGTAAAAGATATAATGTTTAATAAACACTCAGAGACGCGAACACATTAATGTATAGGTTTGTGTGTGCGCACCTCCATGTATGTGTGCGGGTGCGCGCGCGCCTCCGTGTATGCGTGTGTGTGAGGAGTAGCTATTTACGGGAGAAAGAGAGAGAAGATTTGGATTAATAAACTGATATTCGATATTATAGACGATCAGTATATATTGATTTGCCGTCGTTTGAAATAAAGCCTAGAGTTAAGATTGAGCTTTAAGGGCCGAAGGAAAGTGATAAATCTCGTTTTTAGTCTACGGATTCTAAGATCGGATTTTAAAAAGGAACAGTCACTGCAGTACATTTAATTCTGATGTTCGTCCATTGTGAACTGCCTAGCCGAACAGCAAAATCTTTCACCTACACACATTACACAAATCTTCTCCCGAAAGAAATCTGGATCTCATTTTGTGCATCAATGTTTGCAGGCATTTTCGGTGACCTGATCTACATCCGCCTGTTTTATAGATAGGCCTGAGGCGTTTATTGAACAGGTCATTCTGAACTTAGGCCGATTACGTGACAATGTCAATGGACCTCGGGTTACACGCCAACAAACTAGAGCGTTCTCCTGTTTCTAGCAGTAAATGTTCGTGCTTAACAGGAAATGTAAAAAGGAGTAATAATTGCTTATACATCAATACATTGAAATTTTCTCCGGTAAAATTCTCTTAAAACAAGAATTCAAAACGAAAAGCTATTAATATAGCATAGGAATTTCTTTAGTCTTCTTAAAAATGACTTTAAAATGGAAAATTGATTTGGTATATATTTTTCTGAATATGAAGATTTTTATATGAAGTTTTATATATATATATATATATATATATATATATATATATATTAAAAAGAAGAGGGGTGCCGCAAACGTTTTTGGTTGTAATATGGATTTATTGAGAAAAAATATTATACTTTGTTTACATAATTTACATAATCTGGGTATCGACGTTATAATTGTTCAGTAATCGTCTTAATTTTTCAATAATCGTTTAAGTTTCTTTTTGGCGTATTTAAACTGAATTGCTCAATTTCGAAGCTTCCACATTTAATGTTTTGCTAAATTTCTTGCAAAAAGAATAAAAAATAGAATATCTATTCTATTTAATATCTATTTAAAAGCATTGACCAATACATTTTATTTCTGTCTATTTTTATTATGCAGACGAATATAAGGGCAACATGCATTTTTATTTATTAATAAATGCATCGAAAATACGAACATTCATTTGATTAACAATAGATAAACAACATCGAATAGAAACTTAAGGTAACCGTATTCATCAAAACTGAATTACTAGTTGGTTGGCTTATTGAATTATTTAGCGGCATATCAACGCATCTATGGGTTATTTAATGCCAAAGTCTACATATTTTCAGGGTATCATAAAATGTATTGTTGGTAATTTTATATATATATATATATATATATATATATATATATATATATATATATATATATATATAAGCAACTTTCGGATAATAACTGTGACATTCCTCTATGTATTGAAAAATTTAGTTCATGCCGCACAATCTTAAAATTTAAAAATTCGACCTCAGCGTTGCGACCGCACGCTCCAAAATTTCTTACAATTAACAATAACACATTTCTAAAAACATATTTCGGATTACAGCTATTCTTTCGTTGTCCTGTTATTACCGGGATGTCAAAAACAAATGATGATGTCTGTATGCACAGATGAAAGCTTTTAAAATTTTTTTTTAAAAAGACCTTATGCAACTGGAATTTATAAACAGGGATCATAACATTCATCTACAGGTTCGGGTTTAATGGACTTTATTAAATTTGTTTGCGGAGATGGATTCTCGCCATTTATATCATTAACTTCAATATCTGTTTGTTGATTCATGTAATGTAAATTGAACTGCACCACATACTTGATATATATATATATATATATATATATATATATATATATACATTTGTGTGTTATAATGATTGTCATTCTTCTATAAAATATATTTTGTTGATCATTTTATTATAAAAATGAACTGTTGATTTTTGTTTGGAGGTTCACTATTTGCCCATACCTGTGACCCTAACAGGTGCTACCACCCCGGGTCAGGGAGAACCTGGGAAGAACAGAAATTAAGAAGTTGTTCCACACTCACCAAAATCTCCAATTTCCCAATCAGAAACCTTGCTGGTGGATGTAGGTATCGTCACACCAAGGATGACGAATCATTAGTAAGTAAACAGCCTTTTATAGAGGGTGCTTAGTATTGAAATGGGTAGGATCTGATAGGTTTAGTCTTATCAATATTACATATATATGAAGATAATATTATTGGGTCAATTTACATAAAGTCTCCTTGATGTCCAATAAACGTTGATTTTGTTACGTTTTACACCGCTTGTATTTTTCAATATTTACATTATTCGGACTATTGTCCTCATCTTTGTCGCCATATGTATTACAACATTTCGGCCGTTGAACGCTGCGGCGTTCTTCAGGTGATTGGAATGTCGAACTGAATCCTTTATTTCGCTCACTGGGCTAGACTGTTCTAGTTCCACGTGTCATGTTTAATGGATGTCAGTTATCAGTTATCTCCTGTTAATCCATTAATCATGGCACGTGGAACTAGAACAGTCTACCCCAGTGAGCGGAATAAAGGCTTCAGTTCGACATTCCAACCACCTGAAGAGGGTCGAATAATGTAAATAGTGTACATAATACCTCATCTCAGAAATATAGACAGATACTGAAGGGCCGAAACGTTGTAAGAAATATGGTGACAAAGATGAAGACAATAGTGTGAATAATGTAAATAGTGTACATAATACCACATCTCAGAAATATAGACAGATGCTTGTATTTTAATATTATTTTCAGCAGTTTTATTGTGTATCGTACGTAGGACTTTCTTGCTTGAATATTCCCTTACTAATTCTTTTTAATGATGGCTGCCATCTTTTCTATTAGATTAATATATGAAATTTCTGGTGGAGGATATAGCATTGTCATCTTTGAAAGTTTTTGTTATAAGGTGGATAATTATAAGAACTGCAGAATGTTACTTAGTTTCTCGGTTTTGATTCCTAAGACCCAAAAATCGACCTGTCCAGGAATTTGCTTCATGTATCTTGACAGATTCCATTTTGAAAGGATATGGAATCATGTCATCTACAATACTATCCAAAATATTACAACCTCCCTACGCTGTCTTCTAAGTCATGTGCAACTTCTACGTTATTCATAGCTAGGACTCACCATGTTATATCCACGGAATCAAATCACCCACATTTCCTCAGTATTCTAAGGAGGAAGGTCCGTTTTTTTAATCGTTATCTATTCTCCTCATTCGTATAATGTTTACTCACGGTGGGATAATGGATAGCGGCTCGGACTGATGAATCAAAGAGCCGAGTTCGAATTGCAATGGAATCCATTACATTCACTTAAGTGCTAATACCCTTGGGAAAGGTATGATTCCACTTCTTCTGCTCCAGCTATGAGTAAATAGCAGGACAGACTATATCCTTGGGTGGCAACTGGTCTACTGCAGAAAAAATGGCAACCTACTGAGGGAAAAATCTACCTCATCAGTCATCTATCGCAAGAAACATGATCGCTTAAGTGTTTATCACGCATGGCACACAACTGACTTCCACTTGAATTCATATCACATACTTTATTCACTAACTATCTAATTTGAGTATCTCTAGAAACATGTAATGGAAGAAAAAATATGTCATTAATCAAACACTGTTAACCTAAAAGTTTGACATCATATTTTAAACAAAAAATATTCGTTCCTGATATCCCAATGAATATTCCAATATTGCAAAAAAATTCTGGTAGCCATATTGTAATTATATTTGCCTTAATATTCTATAAGAATCGGATATTTCTGGCCAAGCATTTGTAACACTAGAACAAAATTTCTTAAAAGAAATGAACTCATCTTGGTCAAATCAATAGCCTGTAGCCAATATCACGCATCACTTGTAACTCTGTTATCTCGCCGTCTTGCCTCTTGGCACTTTCCAGATAATCCCTAAATGCTGACAAATAAATGTACCGCTTATTTAAAAAAAAATCTGTTTTGACGCAGGGCCATAGAATTTTTCAGTTAATCCTTTGAATATTGTCATGAAAGTAGTTTGTTCAATAATAATTACTTCTGAGTCGCTTAAGGCTGTTATATCTTTATTTTCTGGACAGATTCCTCTCTCCGAGTGTGGCGAGCCCTGAGGACTTGCTAGAGTTAGCTTTTGGTTCGAAATTCCGACGTATGAATGAAAGCGTATATTAAAATTATTTGTTATGTGGACTACGACAGAATGGGTGGCAGTCAGCAAGACGAACAACCCAGGATGCGAACAAGGAATCAAGCTAGGAATCGAAGGTGCATTGGAATAGTAAAAGATGCCTTCCAAAAGCTAAGCAAATAATAAAGAAGCAGAAAAAATTAATTAGCAAAAAATAAAAGAAGATTAAACTGTGATAAAATATCGGTCATGGCAGGAGATGTTGGACAAGTTTCACACAAATGAAGAGGCAAGTAGTAAAAGAAATCTAGTACTTGAAAAGGATGCTGAAAATCCCGTGCTCTGAACACGTTAAGAGTGATGCCGTTTTACAGAGGATGGATGCAAAAATAACGCTTAGAGTTCAAATCAGAAAGCGACAGTTTAAATTTCTAGGGCAGATGAAAAGAAAAGAGGGCATAGAGAATCTGACACTCATAGGACATATTTAATGAAGGCGGGGAAGAGAGTATGCACTGAATTTTGCTACCATAGCTGATCTGGTGCTTCTGCTGTGTAATAAGAAATGTAATATATAAAGTAGAGTGTATGTTTGTGTCCAAGCAATTCTTCCGCTCTCACTGTTCCATTTCAATGTTTCATAGCTCATTCAAAAATCCCCAAAAACTTAAACGGAGGAACGATTTTCGGTGAACTCAGATTTAGGGTTGCCAGATTATGCCAGGTTAAATATATATATTAATATATTATACTAGCCATTATCGTTGCTTTCATGGTTCAAAGGGAGTAACTCTTAGGTTTATTTTGTATCCAAGATTGCAATGCACTTTTTTTTATAAACTAGCTTAAAAGCCGCCCGATAGGAAGACGCTTGGGTTAGCCATCATCACAATAGCTAGGGAGGAGTACATTTGATAGGCAGCAATAAACTACAGAAGAATTCAGAACTGATCGGTGTATTTAAGCATTGAATTTATGTTTAAGCATACCTTTTAAAAATTCAACGATAATTCTTCTGCTGACACTTAATTTAAAGACGATTTGATGTACGTAGATCCTTATTTTCCGGATAAATAATTCTTTTTATTTCATGGGTGACAGTACAGGAAACAATTTATAAGATAAAATTAATATAGTGTAAAGATAGGAAAAGAAATTAGAAATAGTTATACATTCAACTTTGGGAAGATTTAGAAAAACCTAATAGGTAATTAAGTGAAACGTATATTATGGAATCTATATGAATAAATTGGATCTAAATTCTCCCACGAATTCTGAGGTTAAAAGCCCCAGTTTTACTTAATAGTAATTTGACTCAACCCTACACGAGGTCAGGTTGTGACACAATGTCGGTTTAATGTGGGGAGCCCGAACGCGTACATCCGGGCTAGGAAAAAAAATTGCCGAGCTCCAGCAACCGTCGGTTGCGCAAGCCTTGGTGTGATCACCGACCTCTTTCTCTGGTGCAATGAGAGGGCGCGGCCTCGGTTAGTTGTTCCCCATGGCTGGGGACCCTCTCAGTATAATTTTTCTCAGTTGAAACTAGGTCCTTTGACAGAGCTGGCCCTCTGTGCACTCTGCCTAAAAACAAAGACGCAACGTAGAGATGATAAATTATAAATAGAAGTGTTACAAACTAATCGAGAGCAGTTTAAACACTAGGTATTTACTCCGTCTCCCCGCTAAGATGTGTTGTGACACAAGGTCAGTTTTTAACATCCGGGCTAAGAACAAAAATTATCCGCGACTCCCGCAACCATCAGTTGTGCTGGCGTTGACTGAAAACTGATATATATATATATATATATATATATATATATATATATATATATATATATATATATATATATATATATATATATGGTGCAATGAGAGCGCGGCCTCAGGTAACTGTTCCCAAGGGCTGGGAACCTCTCCGTATAATTTTCCTTCAGTTGCGACTCTGTCCTTCGACGGAGCTCCCCTGGGCACACTCTGCCCAAAGACAGTGACGCAACTGAGAGATGATATGAGAGGGCGTTACAAACTACACGATAGAGCAATTTGTATGTATTTGAGTTTAAGTTTATTTCATTAACTGTCCTTCAATACTGTTCTTTTATTCGAGGATCGTTTCGATTTTCATATCAAAAATAGTTCTGTTTAGGAATATCGACTTATATAGTTCAGAAAATTGTTTGAAATTTGCATTTTACTTGGACTTCAACAAGTTGGCATCAATTTGTAAAACTTTCCTTAACTATAACATACCAATTTATGAATGAAATGTTCATTTAAATTTTTTGTTTCTAAGATTTCAAGTAGTAAATATATCTTACTCTGCGAAGAGACAGCGAATGGGAGAATCTTGTTAGTTCTTGATAAGATATATAAAAAAAGAATTTTATTGGTCCTGTCCTGACGTAGCATCTGGTCATCTGTCACTTTTTCAACTCCGTAACGTAGCTTTCTTGTATCTTTTTAAATAAATATTTTCATAGGAATACTTCAAATGAGCTTTCCTCTTCGGTACGTAGACTTTATTAATTTAAGCCAAGTATTAGAATGGTGGCAAGGTCCTTTTACAATTGAAATCGCTGCCTTCAGCCGCAATTTCTATGGTAACAGTTTCTTCTATCGCACTTCCAGGTGGTGGAACTCTCTTCTGGATTGTTACATTTAACTCAACTTTGATCTTAAAAAGTTTGAATACAATATCAATCTTCTGTCTTCTTTTATAAACAAGTTTCATTGTTGCAAGTTTGTTTGTTTTTTTTCATAGTGTACAAGGGGCGATGGATAAACTGTCGTCTAAATGAAAACAACACTGACATTTTATTTTAACACATATCTTTACCAAAATTTCGCAAACATATCTTGAAATACTGAAAATTAAATTTCTTCAATAAAATCGGCATTGGTTTCGACTACAGCCTCCAGACGACTTCGAAATCTCCTGTAACTCTTCTGGACGGTCTCCTTGTTTAAGTTGGCGAATGCTGCCATAACCCTTGCCTTCAGTTCATGTTTGGTGTTACAAGGAGTTTTGTTGGTCTCTGGCTCAATTGCGCCGCACAAGTAATTACTTCCTAAACCGGAAAGTCGAAGAAACATTAAAAAATTGTTATCACTAATTCCATGCATGTGTAGAATCCCCTTTTTAAAATGGACTTGTGCCATACTACTTCTTATGAACGTACGAATTAATGTCCAAATTCCATGTTTTGTCATCACACACTATATCGTACGTTCTCTTGGGCACCTCGAGGTGGTGTAATGGTTAGCAAGCTTGTCTCACTAGTAACAATTACGTTTGAGTAGTGAGTTCGACCCTCACAGGGTACCCCTTGCCTTGTGCCACATCCAAGCTACGCTTGGAAAATCACTACTACAGCACCTCGAGGTGGTGTAATGGCTAGAAAGTTTGTCTCGCTAGAACAATTACGATTGAGTAGTGAGTTCGATCCTCACTGGGTACCCCCTACTTTCGGCCTTGTGCCACATCTAAGCTATGCTATCGTATATTCTCTCACTCATAAAGTTTCTCTTTTTTCTTCTTCTTATTCTCCTTTTATATTACTTTATTTCGTTTACTTTGATTTCTTTTACTCTTTCTTTTATTCAGCTCAAATTTCTCTCTTTTCTTTATCTTCTTTTTCGCATCACATTTCTCTCCTCTCTCTTTCTCTCTCTCTCTTTCTTTCTTTCAAATCCTCTCTTTACAGTTGATGGTAAACGCGAAAAAGAAAAAAAAGCGATAGGAAAGTTTTATTTTATAGGAGGATACGATAAGGAGACTGGGTAAGAAAACATAATTTTGATATAAATACAAACAAACGTGTTAACAAAATAAGCACGCACGCCAAAGGAATTTCTTTTTTTTTTACGTTTCATTCTCTCTCCTTCGCAATTGTTAGATCATCTATCATGACAACTCAGTGAAATTATTTATTTGTATTATTTCCCGCTCTTTAAATCATGTTTCTCCGCCATTTTACATTTTCTTCAGCGTCTAGTATATATATATATATATATATATATATATATATATATATATATATATATATATATATATATATATATATGTGTGTGTGTGTGAGTTTGTGTATATACTAGACACACGAACACTCGGAATAAACGCTCCTATTTAAAACAACAGAAAAATAAAATAAAACTTAAACAGCTAAAACATGAGGAGAAATTACCAACAGTAAAAACAAAATTTCCTGAAAATGACTAAAGAAGTGAACGAAAGTGCTTGGAACAAAGAAAATTATGGAAAACTTCTGCACTCCCTTACGTCTACATAAAGGTAAAGCATGAGGGTGATGGAAAAACTGAAAAAAATATTAATTAAATCTTCCTTGTCTGCCGTATTTAATGAAAGATGTTTAAAAGAAAGGTTGCTGCCCATATATTATAGATTAAAGTTAGATTTGACCGCAAAATACAATGATAGTATGAGTGGTTAGTATTCCTTGGATTTATATATATATATATATATATATATATATATATATATATATATATATATGTGTGTGTGTGTGTGTGTGTGTGTGTGTGTGTGTGTGTGTGTGTGTGTGTGTGTGTGTGTGTTTCGATAAAAACGACAGAGATTGCGCTTCCTTGAACAAATGGGAAACGCTGTTTTAGTATAAAAAAAAATAAATAGAATTCATTTAGCCGAAGATGCATTAAAAGCGCAAGGGTCTATGAAACAATTTCAACTAATATGCAGTCAGCCTATTTCACTATACAATTAGCCTATTTCAATATATCACATTTTCTTACGAAAACTGTGCTGAAACAATGTGGGATATTTAAACTTGAAAAACGAAATACGGAGTTAAAATTATTTAATTCCTTTGTAATAATATTATTTTTTCTGGCGTCATTGAATCACAAGCAAAACATTAAAAGGTAAAAGTGTTACTAAATTTACAATTAAAAATCATACATATGGTAATAAAATAAGCACCTTAGATCTCCCCCTCTAGCTTGTAACCATTCGTCACTATAAAATAAACGGTTGTCTGAGCTGAACTGGGAAAATAAAGTTCCGTAATATTACAAATATATATATATATATATATATATATATATATATATATATATATATATATATATATATATATATAAACATGTTTCAGTGAATAATAGACACACACATACACACACACACACACACACACACACACACACACACACACACATATATATATATATATATATATATATATATATATATGTCTGTGTGTGTGCTTTTCATCAGTTTGTAGTGTACATAAAATCTGATACCATAAACAGTTTGAAAAATCCTGCGAATTTTAAAAGTTGTAGGTGAAAATGGTCATTTACTAAAGGTATCTTAATTCCAATTGTAAAGAAAATTTGCTCTGTTTAATGAAAATGAACTTTGGGCGCTCATTTCTGAGTCAATTTTAATATATCCAAGTTCTATGTTGCGTTAACAGTAATTCGGCTAGATTATACCAACAGATTACTACCTGCGCCACATCTAAGCTACGCTTGGAAAATCGAAATATATATATATATATATATATATATATATATATATATATATATATATATATATATATATATATAATGTGTGTGTAAACTCATTATCATTTACGATCTGGAGTTTTCTCCAGTTCGTCCTTGCTCGCACCTTTTATTTTAAAGTCTTTTCTCACATTTATACCCAGTATTGATTCAGTTAACCTCTCCCCCACCAACAACCTTTCCAGGTTGCCAACTATTTTCTCCTTTTTTGCAATGGAGATTACCATTTTTTCAACAACTCACTTCATTTCTTCTCATAATTCTATGTTCCATCACTATTTTGTAACTTAGTCCTCTCTCTATATATATACCTTTCTGGAGATTTTGGGCGAAGGAGGGTGTATCAATATACCCACTTTTGTCATTCATATTCTTTGTTTCTCGCGCACACGCACGTACAATTACCTCTCTGTCGTCTGTCTTCTAATCTATCAGGCCATCCACTTTCAACCACACGCTTTTTACAGGTTCCACCTTCCTTTCCTTCTTTTTTCTGACTATTTGCAAATACTTTACTTTCAATGTGGCAATTTTAAAATTAAATCCACCCACTGTTCCCTTCCTGAAACTTCTGGAAAATTTTAGAAATATTCGAATGCAATTGCCTTTTTCTGTCGACGAAATTACATTCCTTTTCAATCTCTTTAGCTAAAAATCAACTCAATAAGTTATCTCCCTTTCACTCCTCCCTTTGTATTTCATGTCGAGCTTCTTTCTGTTTTCTGATTGGTTAAATTTTTTTCTCTTAGACTCGCTCACTTTTCTTTCTTCTCTCAACCACTTCTCTACTCTCTCTGCTCACTCTTTTCTCTCTCATTCATAACTCTTCACTTTCTTCCTCCATTAAAAAATAATCTTCACTCTTTCTCTGTTCCTCAAAGGATTTTATTAATTTCTTCCTGCTCCTGCAAATTCGTTTCCTGTCCCTTTCCTTCCATCAGAGTCAGTCTCTCTCTCCCTCGCTTTCCTCTCTCTCTTTCTCTCTCTCTCTCTCTCTCTCTCTCTCTCTCTATATATATATATATATATATATATATATATATATATATATATGTGTGTGTATAT
>CAHIKZ030001237.1:435000-480000 GCA_903632075.3 Acanthosepion pharaonis
TGAACCTGGAAGTCAACACTTAGAGGCGACAGTCTGTTTCATGCTAGATGCAATCGTCAGGCCACCATATATATATATATATATATATATATATATATATATATATATATATATATGTATGCATGTTTGTAGGCGGCATAATAATATCCCAAAATATATATATATATATTTTTCGCACACACACACACATATACTTATATAGACACACACATACATATATGCATATATATTTATGTGTGTATGTGTGTGTGTTTGTGTGTGTGTTTGTGTGTGTGTGTTTCAAGGATGCATAATAGTATCTGAAACAAAAGATGAGAATATATATATATATATATATATATATATATATATATATATATATATTAACATGCACACACAAACAGTCACATACACGCACAGGCACACAAACACGTTTTGAGGAGTCATACAAGGTCCCCTAAAAGACCCTTCCGCAGGTTTTGAATTCACAGTTGTCCTTCTCCTAGACCAGTTGCCATTCAAGGCTATAGAACCCAGTCTGTCCTACTATTTACCCATAACTGGAGGAATACAAGATGATTAATACCGTTCCCAAGTCTATTAGTACGTAAGTGCTAATACTGAAATTCGAACTCGGCTCTCTGATTCCTCATTCCGATCCGTTATACTCCACGGTGCCTCCCAATATATATATATATATATATATATATATATATATATATATATATATATATATATATATATATAAGAAAGAGATTGTAGTGGTTCCAACGAGAGAAAAGTATGTATATTAAAAAGAAGAGAAGATAGGTTCCGCAAACGTGTTTGGTTGTAATGTGTTTTTTTTAGAAAAAATATTATGCTTTATTTTCCATAATTTTACTACACGGGTTTCTGGTCTCATGACCGTCTTGAGGTAAAAGCGGAGATTTTTATATATTATTAAAAATAATTATGTTTTCCTTATGTTTTTCATTGTTAAATATTCTCGATATGAAACATTCTCTGTTTTTGTGTTAGTAATCCGAATGTCTTTCTTGAATTGACAATGAAGAGTTCTGCGCGAAGGGTCATAAAACAATTAAGATTGGTCCAAGCGAAACGATGAATTACTTATCGCCATTTTATCTTTTAATGTTTTACTGACCCCTGTGTGTTCTTAGATCTGTTTCCATTTCCGTGTGTTTCTGTCAGCATGCGTGTATATATGCGTGCGTATATTTCTCCTCCATACATATACTGCCTTACTATGAGGAATTAGTAAACTCATTTGTACACACATACACATACATACACATACGCACATACACACCGTCCCACCACATGGAATCATTACATATATATATATATATATATATATATATATATATATATATGCGCACACGGAGATATATATCTTTGTGTGTGTATTTGTATATGTGTGCTTGTAGGAAGCATAATACTATCAGAAAGAAAAGTGACAATGAATATATATACATATATATACACATACACATATATAGCATATTTTCACATTTTGCCTTATGTATTTGCTGAAATATATATGCAAGCATCTACATACTTATAAATCGACAATTTCAGTGAATTAAAATATTTTTACAACACAAGGTAAGAAATTACTGCTTGTTCTCTCGCAACTTAACCAAAATGGCCTCTGTTCTTCACTGCCTTTTACTTTTAATTATGTGCGAGGTTTGCTAACCACTGCGCCAAGGCAATGCACAAATCTACATACTATACTTATATTAGCCAAGCACAAAGCCATAAAGATGGCACACCCGATGATGGTTTAATTAATTGCAATATTGATGGTTATAACAGCGTACACAATATTACACTACGGTAAAACATCGTCACTGAATCGATATGTTTTTAAAAAAAGAAAAAGCCCTTTGCTTAATGGTAAGTTTCTCAAGGTAACTTAGGTGAGCCCAAAGCTGAAAGTATGGGACATCCAGTAAGGAACGAACTCACTACAGAGTCTCAAGTGTTTTATCGAAACAAACATGTTAACCATTACCCCCAAGTCGAACACAAGGCTCGATTATTAGAAAAGAATTGATTTTTCTCAACATATATTTATTTCTTATTTCTAATTTCTTATCAATGCATTTAATGCAGTTGTGAATATTAATCTATAAAAATGGGATCGAAATATTCAGTTAATAACTGCATGTCAGACTACAGAATTATTGAAAATTCAACTAAGAAACCCTTTAGAAACTTGCTTCAGAGTTTTGAAAATAGATCTGACTGAAAATCTTTTTCGTACCCATTCATAGATAAATAGGAACGGACTAGGGTAGGTTGATCGATAGGACATAGGAAACAGGTAATACAGTCCTTTAATTTTTCTCAGCCAAAGTAGATTTTTTTTTCTTTGTTAGTTCCTCTTATCCTCACCTTTCTATTTCTGATTATTTATAATTTTATTTTTTACATTAACTAATTTACTTTTGACATTTGATTAGTTGTCTTTATTATTTTGAATTCGTAACTGATATCTGATCGCAACACCTTTACCTCAATAAGAAATACCGGGTAATTTCTGATGTTTATAGTGAAAAAAACAAACAAACTTCTATTCAATATCAAAGAACAGTGAACAATTTTGTGGTTTTTAAAAAATCTTTATTTTACTCCGACATCTCAACTAAATACAAAACATAAAAATATTGAAAAGTACTATTCTCAGCCACTTTTACATACACATTAAATACATATTTCTTTTTTCTTAATTGTCAACTTGTTCACTTATTTTTTTTATTGAAAGATCGTTTATTAGGCATTACGTTACATCACTTAGCATTCTCTATAATTTATCTTTTCCAGAGAACTTGAAGAATATTTATGACCATATTTAAGCTTTGAGATTCAAACGATATTTTTGCGTCTGTTTATAAATACTTGTTTCAAAATAAAATCATTACATTTGCCTTGAAAAAGTCCATGTAAAGTCGTAAAAAGGTTTTCTTTTCTCTTTATTCACACACACACACACACACACACACATATATATATATATATATATATATATATATATATATATATATATATATATATATATATATGAAAGGCTCAAACACGAATATTCCCTGGTTATGATTTATTACATTGGAATTGTAATCACGATCCAATACATCAGGCCTACAAATTAAAAAAAAAAATTTAGTTTTTATACAATTTTTCATGTGAACTATTTTTTTTCTTTTCGGATGATAAATTATATAAAAACTGCCTGAATGTTCTTTTTTTCCGAGCGCTTTCGGCTATACATTTAGCCATTTTCAAGTTTGAAATTTATTAACTGTTAAGAAGTAATAGTTTGTTACATGTATGTATTTATATAATGTTTTCAGTTATCAAATCACGGTTAAGGTATTGTCTCCATGTTCATTGTTGATATTATTGAGTTTTTTTTTTATTATTATTTTATTAGTTAGGTTTCCATTATTTTTAACCTTTTTTTGCATGTAGATGATGCTATTATGGGTTGTCAACAAGTATGTTCCGAATAGGGCCCGGCAGGTCTCCAGGAACATTATATAAATACATGCATACAACAAACTATTTCTTTTTTATTTCGTTTAGTTTTTTTTTCCTTTCCATCACTTTTGTAAGTAGATATCCCACATTGTGATAAAAGAAGTTCTGCCAGGAATTGGTGAAATATTGTAAAAGGCGGGCACAATATACTGTAGATGACCTTGCAATGAAGGCACTCTCTAGACATTTTCATCGTAGTGAATTGGTTTCTCCTTTGATCAAAATAGCATTTTTATGTCAAAATTGTGGTCAGGCTCTTACTGGTGAACACCCAATGCATTTGATGTATTGTTTTGTAAAATGTCTCTTTTTGGTTCGTATAATGTTTTGTTTGATTCCTTGAGGTTTCTCCTGTGTAGTTTTTGTGACATTTATAACAGGCGATCGAGTAAATTCCTCCTTAAAATTTCCAGCATCCCTCGTTTGTGCGCATCTGTAGTCGCACCAACATAACAAATTTAATCTGATGAAGTCCTAAAGAACGAAACACGTCAAAAGAAATCTTTTTCAACTTTGTTATACATTTTCCCCCAGTATTATTCGTGATATATATATATATATATATATATATATATATATATATATATTTAAAGATATGTTTAGCGGTGCGGTACAAAACTTTATAACTGCCATAAACAGACAAAAATTAATTTTGTTATTACCACTCATGATGATAATAAAAATTAAGAACGAGCTAGCTAACCGGTTTCGAATCTCGATCAACAGAACTAAATCGAGGTTAATAAACTAAATTATTTAAAAAGAAATTATCATCATGAGTGGTAATAACAAAATTAATTTTTGTCTATTTATGGCAATTATAAAGTTTTGTACCACTCCAGTTTTTTAGTTTGTTTTTTTTTTGTTTTGTTTTATAACATTTGAATGTAAGTCAAACGACAGTGTGTCATAAAAGTTCAGAAACGTTTTAGTGCCTTAATCATGCGGCTATTCGTATAGCCATCTTTAAGTTTTAGTCTCTTCTGACATCGGCGAAGATGTTAAAACTTCAAACGTCATCATTTTATCTGCATTATTGAACACCGTCTCCTTTCTAATGAAATTGAACTCTACCTCATCATCATAATCAGCAGCAGCACCATGACTTCTTCAAACATCAGAATTGAGGTTTATGGATGATCTGTTAGCGGTGGCTCACTGTAGTTCGGGCATTTTCATGTCCGTTCACTCTTTGATATTGTCGGACCAGCTTTTGCGTCGATGTCCTCGCTTACGCCAGCCTTCAACCGTGCCTTGCATGACAGTTTTGTAGAAGCTATTATACTGTATGACGGGGCCAAACCATGCCATCTCATCCGCTTAATAATGGCGAGGAAATATTTTTGTTGGCCTACGAGACGTTTGACATTGCACCGTACAGAGTCATTGGTTTTGTGCTCCTGGTAGCCTTTCTCAGACATTTAATTCTCGAACGCCTGGATCCTATTTTCTGTTTCGACCAGGAATGTCAATGTCTCCCATTCATAAATGAGGATTCCAGTTCAGTTTGAAATTTGGTATGAAAGCTGATGTTTCTCTTCCAATATCGTTGCTAAGACTGTTGTGATCCGTGTGCCGATATCTGCGTTGCAGATAACGTTTTTGTGACCGGGTTCCTCCCAAGTATTTGAAGCCGAACTCTCCCATAGTGATTTGGACACTGGCGTAGGTTATGCTATTCCCATTACATTGAAATTCTCTCCGTTAAGTTACATACCATATGCGCCGGCTCTTTCAACAAGTTTGATGCTCAGGTCTTGAAACTCAATGTTACTTCCCGCCATAACGTTAATATCGTCTGCGAAACACAGGTTGCAGGTAGGTCTACCATCGAACCAATGATGATCAAGTTCATTTCACTAGTGTAAGGATCATATACTTTCAGGTTTGCACCGAACGCATAAAGCAGTAAACCTATGAGGTTTTATTTTTAAATAATTATTTCGAGTTTGTATACGCACCTTGCTGCAGTAGTAAAGATGGAAAATATAGCAGACGATATAGTTTCAAAGAAAAGTCGTTGTATAATAGGTAAAACATATCACTTATGAATACTTATTACGCTGCGGAGGCACGGTGGAGTAATGGATAGCGTATCGGATTGAGGAATCGGAGTTCGAATCCCAGTCGAATCCATTGAATTCACTTACGTGCTAATACCATTGGGAAAGGTATGGATCCTCTTCTCCCTATGGGTAAATAGCAGGACAGACCGGGTTCTATAGCTTTGGATGGCAACTGGTCTACGGCAGAAAGAAATGGCAACCTACTGCGGGAAACAATATGCGTTGTCAGTCATGTATCGAAAGATATATGATCGCCTAAGCGTGTATCACACATTACTGACTGATTATGTTGTGTCTTAAATAATTTTCGTTTTTCTTTATCTTATTGAAAAATAAAGTACAATTCAAATAATAAAGTATATTTACAATTTATTCAATGTTCACTATTATTTACAATGTTTTGCTTTTGGGAGGGTTGCAGATTTTTGTGAACGTTTAGATAACTGGAATCTTAAATTACATGACTGTGATAAGACACTTGACGTTATATTTGGTTACAGAAAGGATTTTCAAATAAATCCAGAAGTTTTTTAAGAGAGCTGTAGATAATATGAGATTTAGATACTTCCCAAACCTAAAGGGATACACCAATGATCCCCGAAAAGACGGCAGAACAGAAGGCCAATGTCTTCAAAAGATGTTTATAAACATGGTCTATTGACGAACGCACGTCGCTTTTCCACAAAACCTTTATCGACACGTTGCAGCAGCTGAACGTATAAACGTGGATTTATTGTTTTATTGCGGTTTAAGAAATCTAAATGAATAATAATATCACGATGATACCATTAAACCCCTTCCACGGAATCCAAATTTTGAGGTCGATTGTAGGGATTCATCTTTGTCAACCCACCGTCTTTTACGTTGAACATTGTTGCAGGTTAGTGTACTTAATATTTATTCTCAACTGCCACACCTATGTTTAGTCGTTAGGATGATAAATTACTCATTACAATTCGTTCCCCGAAACGGAAATTACTTATGACTCAACCTAATATTAAACTTATACATCTCTGTAAAAAAAAAATTAATTTATACTGTTGATCAAAGAATAGACAAACTTTCATCAATCTTCATAACTAAATATTTTTAATTTATCTCATTGGTCTACATGTGTAGAAGAGTGTTTAACAAGCTCATCTCATAGATCAGAACAACTTTGGTGAATGTAATCCTGACTGAGTGACGCCAGACTAATCTATATAAATAAGAAAAGATTTGTATAGTTCAATTTTTACACACTTTCGCTTACAGAATGTCAGTTCGTTTTTCATACCAAGTACACTCAGGCTGTAAGCAGTTAACAGTTTTCTTTAATATCTGTGATTTACCGCGATTCTTGGAAAGAACAATGGTGTCGTTTTCACTGTATTCTACTATTCTATTGAATCACGTGTCGTCCTTCTCGACGTGTTTTGTTACTAAGGCTAATATTTACTCATGGCAAGAAGGAATCGCTTTCCAACAGCAATGGCGCGTAATGAACGCAACAACCTCGAATAGAATTTGAATTTAACCTGCTTAGTTGTTTTTTTTTTATTTTCCTCGCTGACAGTTGTCATATTTTATACCTGCGCGCACCCTAACCCTAATACTCCTCTCAGTCTTGAGGGGAGAATATAGTTACCAGCTTAAAGACAGACAAAGTAAATAAAGAAACCACATTGGCAAGATAATCGGTGAAGAAAATTAAGTGAATTCACCTTGGTAGATATAAGCAAAATGACGCTAAATAAAGACACTTGAACGTCGAGAAGTGGTAATTAAACATTGTAAAAAAAATACTGTTATTGAATCCAATCTTAATCCAGTGGCTCTCTACGAACTTATGCCAGACTAACCTACTCTACGTAAATAGCTTGATATGGCTGTATGTTCATTTTGCAACAAAGCTCAATCGTTTTTTTTTTTCTTATTGATCAAAGGAAAGCAAGAAGAAAGGACTAACCATTAGTTGCAAGAAAAGAGGGATAGCCGAAGGTGTGGCGGGTTTCAGAATCTAGCAACTACAACAAGTGGAATGTGGCACTTGAATCTGAAAAGGCATTGTGGTTTCGCGAAAGTAGACTTCCAGAAAATAAGCAAAGGCTTGAGAGATAGGAAAATGTCGTTGGAAAAAAAGAGAAATGTGATGAATTGTAAAGTAATATTTGTCCTCGTATATGCCATGAGATCTGGGCAATTCTCTCAAAGGTAAAGAGGAGACGTGAAGCAAAAGAGATATGGTTCCATAGGCGGAGGTTAAGAAGACCGACTGCGGAATGTGGAAAGGACATTCTGAACTAAAAGGAAAATATTGCTGATAATAAAAAAAGGAGAGTTTACATTTTGTGGACGCATAATGAGGAAATAAGGATTGGAGAATTTAACACTCAAATGACACATGACAAATGAAGGCAAAGTGTGCAGTGAAAAACGGAAAGTAACTTAACGTATTTGTGTAAATGGATGGTAGAATGGAAGCTAGGAGGGGAGGATAAGAAGGCTAGAGTTGCTTAGAAGACAGGAAGCCGTGGAGTGCCAGTGCCATGATCCTGAATGGGGGCAGTATATAAAAGAAAGCATTCAGAAATATAGACTGTGCCATGTGTCCTCAAGTTAGTTAGATCCAGTGACAGGACCCAAAGAGTGTGAGTTCAATACCCGGTTAAGGCAGTGGAGAACTTTCAGAGGGAAATTAACAGGAGATAACTGATAACTGACATCCATTAAACATGACACGTTGAACTAGAACAGTCTACACCAGTGAGCGAAATAATGGGTTCAGTTCAACATTCCAACCACCTGAAGAAGACCGGAGCGTACAACGGCCGAAACGTTCTAATAAATATGGCAACAAAGATGAGGAGAATAGTCCGAATAATGTAATAATGAAAACATTTTTTATATTTAGTTTTGTCTGGTAAGCGAATATAGTTTACACACATCTTTTTACCTTGTTCACACTGTACGAGGCCCAAAAGCCACTCGTGGTAGAGTAAGAGGTATAGTTTAAGGGGATAAGATTTGTAGGCTAAGATTGTATTGACCGAGGAAGCATCCGCTTGGGAGTCAGTTCCACAAAGTGTTGATTTGTGGGAAGAAGCTGCTCAGGTGTAACATGCATTTCACCAGTTGAATACGAAGTGGATGAGGATAGTTAGCCCTGATATGCGGCTCATGGCTGGTCTTAGCCGTGAAGGATAGAACTGGGGGAATTAATGAATGTAGTTTTTCTGAAGACTTTCCGTGGAAATAGAGCAGCAGAAGGTTGCGACGTTTTGGCTGTAAGGAAGTGCTCATAAAATGGAATATAATTCGTTATCCAATATGATGCGTGCACCGGGTTCAAAACAGCGACAAATGACGTCGGGTAGAAATTTGACACCTGCCATAGATATGCAGCGAACCCAAAATTGATCCAGTCATTTGTAAGATTCGATGAGGTGACACCCAGTGAGAATCGAACTCATAAATCCTCTGAAAAAACTCGAATTTAATTTTGCTGCGCAGTCGGCATTGACTTATCTCTAGTTCATCCGTACAGGATCATAAAGAGAGAAATATCTGATTGAATGATAAATAACAGATATTCTATCTTCCCATGGACGTTCTTTTATACATCGCTTTACGTGCAACTTTCCGAATGTATGTGTGTGTATGCGTGTGAAATGGTTAGTCGGCTTGAGTGCTTGGCACGTGCAACATTTGCTAACACATTTTTAAGTGCAAGCCGGTGGATTAGGTTACGTTAATCCTTGAAAAAATTTGAAATATCTCTGACAGAAACCAACTTTGTACAAACGCACCCACTTGATGTAAGAAAAAAAAAGGGGGCAAAAAAGACACTTTGTTCGCAAGTGAAATTGAAGATTTATATGTTGTGATTAAATAGCCGTTTGGGTTGAGATATTTGGTTAGTGTCGCTCATTAAATGGACGCATTAACGCATGAACAGGTTTTACTGAGTCAGTTTCTAAAAATTAGCAATGAATGCATATTTTGCTGTAAATGCAGCTTTGTCATTGTTTATTACTCTTGATATTACGAAGAAATTTTATGAGTCAAATGAGGCCTTAGCTCAACCTGCATATCAATACGCATACATGTATCCATTAACTTGAAGTATTCAATCTATTAATGTGAGTCTGTTCGTTATCTATCTATCTATCTATCTATCTATCTATCTATCTATCTATCTATATTGTCTATATCTATCTATCTATCTATCTATCTATCTATCTATCTGTCTGTCTGTCTTTGTTCATATCTATCTGTGTCTCTATCTATGTGAGTCTCATTATCTACCTATCTATCTATCTGTCTCTCTTTGTTCATATCTATCTATCTATCTATCTATCTATCTATCTATCTATCTATCCCTATTTGTTCATATCTATCTATCTATCTATCTATCTATCTATCTATCTATCTATCTCTCTCTCTATATATATATTTTTAAGACAATTTTATGTTTAACGTTCTTTTTTATATTTAACGTCATTTACGCTATAGGATGCAGGTTCGAACGTTAAACATAAAAATGTCTTTAATAAATAAATTGTCGGACTTTATATATATATATATCTGTCAGTCCGTTCATGTAATATATATATATATATATATATATATATATATGTGTGTGTGTGTGTGTGTGTGTGTGTGTGAGAGAGAGAGAGAGAGAGAGATACTGTTCATTATCTATCTATTATAATGATATTACTCGAGGAACCATGCACCTAGAATTACTATAGCAATGAACATAATCAGATATACAGACAAGCAAACAGACAGACAGAGAGCATGCCTAGATAGATAGATAGATAGATAGATAGATAGATAGATAGATAGATAGATAATGAGAGGAGAAAAGTGAAAGAAAGAGGACATACAAGCATAGGTAAAAATTAATGATTGTCCGTTTCTTTGTTTTTATTTATTCTAACCGATCTGGCGGTAGAATGAATCAAATCCCATTAGAATGAATGCAAAAGTTCCAGGAATCGAAATCCTGTTCTCAACATAGTCTCCTTCCCCATTTGAATAACGGCACGTATCGTAAAAGTTTACTAGTTGTATTCTTAGTCCTGTGCGAATAACCCTCTTTCACCTCGTCAAGACACGAACGCGTTGTTGTTGTTCATTAAGTTCCTTTCCCATGAGACTAAATAGATGTATGTTGTTGCCTGGCAAGAGAGACAGACAAAAACAATTCACAATATACTTAGTGAGCTTGAGTAAATGGATGGCGGAACAGCGTTTAGGGGAATAAGAGAAAGTCAATACCTATTAAAAGCTAGAAGGGACAGGACGATTGCCTACGTCCTGGGGCGACACGGAACATAAAAAGAAAGAGAAAAGCATACGATGGAATAAGAATTGGTTGTGATGCAACTGGACATTACTCCAAACAATATTAATTCACTGTGGAGTCTGTCTCTTTTAGTTTCATCTTTCTTTCTACGGTTGACCTTTATTCTATTGAACCGTATTATTCCGCTAATATCAAGTGAAGCGTTATCTATAAATGTTCAATAATCACCTTTGAATGATTGCAACAGAAAACAAATATTCTATGACAGCTCTTTACTTACTACTTGTTTCAAGAGGTGCTCCCATTTTGAAAGAGAATTATGGGTAAAAATTTTTATTGCGAAAAAGAAAAGAAAAGAAAAAACACCTCAGAATTCAGAATAACATTTTATATTAGATGAGCCATTACTTTTCGAGTGGGTCTAATTAATAGACAAAGGGATATAAGCTGATTAGATAAAATTTGATAATAGTCACTTTGTAAGCGTATCTGATTTTTAAACAAAAAGTAATATTCCACATTACGTTATAATAGTAAAGGTAATAATTGCTGTTTCCCTACAAGGAAATATTTGGCATTCATTGACCGAGTAGCCAGTATTACTTTCGGTTGAAATATTTTTTTCTTCTCTTAAAACAATTTTTCAGAAACATAGGTTCTACAAGTCCAGTAGTTGTTATTGGTCTTCCCTAACCTTTTATTTGAAGTCGTGTGCAATGTCAACATCTTGATTATGTCATTATTTTTTCTTCAAGTGAAAAGTGCTATCCATATAAGTTGTTGCTACTGTTGGCTGTCTTCAAGCTTTCTATTATTTGGTACAGTTCTTTGTTTGTGAATCTGTAGCGCCAGTCCACAATATTCAAAGAAAGGTGATATTTGCCAAGAACCCCAGGCCTCACTCGCTCAAAGCCTTTTTTTCAACATGGATGAGAAACTCGATTTGACAAAGTTATTTATGAACATAACTAAAGTTTCTCGGTTGATATTTTGGTTTCGTAGCAATTTGCAGTGTTGGGTGAACCTAATTCTGACACAATTTATTCTACGCTCAATTTTCTTTTCTTCTCTACTTAATTCCTTATAGCTTATCAATACGCCCAAGTATCTGAAGCGTTTAGCGTTTATAAATTCATACATCTTAAATATTTATGATGGATTTATAGGTGACATCAATGCTTTTATTCTAATTCCAGATTATAGTTTCTGTTTTGTAAAGGTTTTTTGTGAGTTCTGTTTGTTGGAATATTTGATGGAGGATGCTGGAATATTTAATAGAGGATGCTGATTTTCTGTTCAAGATTATTCTTACCAAAACTAAGAATACCTATGTCATCAACATAGATCATCATTTACCTTAGTTCGGGAGAATCAGGATCATTGTCTTCCAGTGGTAGACTTGTTTTGAATGTGTTATGGAATGCTTAAATGATGAGTGTCTGTCTCATCACAGGGCTGTGTTTGCACAGGGCATAATCTAAGAAGAGATTAAATAAACTGAGGCTCTCATTTCTTTGTATTTCCTTTTCTTTCAGATCATACCATTTCTTGGAATACTTCATAGAGGATGCTGGTTTTCTGTTTAAGATCATTCTCATCGCAATTATTAATACTTATAGCGCCCTTCATCATCCGTACATTGGCTTTGAGAGGGAAAGCAGGATCGTTGTCTTTTATCGATAGACTGTTTTGAGATGTTGTATGGAAAGCGTAAATGATCAGTGTCCATCTCCTCAAATCAAGGTAAATAAGCAGGATATTGTCTCCGAATAGATTAAATATACCGGGTCTCTCATTTCCTCTTTATCGTTCTCCTGATGAGGTTTGAAATGTTTCCGTATTGGGATCCTCGCCAGGTATGTAAGATTCTGTAGATCGGCACAACTCAATCTATTAGATCAATGAATTCAGTAGATTCGGAGCTAGGAAGCTAGTTTCTAATGAATGATAAGAGGAAGTTTTGACATGATCATATGTTACTGTGAGGTTAGTAGAAAAGTAGGTATAGTTTCCTATTAGGTAGGTAAGCCATTTCTTGGGGTTGTTTGATGACATACATGCCATCATTGTATCACTTACCAAATTGGTTCCTGAAGAGCTGACTTTCATAAAACGATGAGATCTTAGATAATATAACGTTCATTAATGTTTTCACCATGATGGATCCAATTGAAATAATATGTATGTGAGATGAACCCTACATTTTCAGGATGCATTTCCTTTTCCAGACTTCTTTCATAAAATAGAGGAATTTTTTATTGAATTCATCGCGAAAATTTCAGCTTCAATGTAAAGAGATGATTTATTATTCCTTAGTTGCTCATCAGTTGATTCATTATTTTTTAATGTTAAGATTAAACGTTTCCATACAGAAAACATTCGATATTCATTGAAATTTGCGCCATTATGCTTAATGGCATGCAGATGAATAGATTATTGTCGTGTGAAAAGACTTTGCTTTATAATTCCACAATTTAACCTAATCTGGTTACTAAGTCACAACAGTGGAACCATTATTAAAACACGCATTTAACACATTAGTCATGATCTGCGAAAACTGAAATACAAACTGCTACTCACAAATGAGGTCAGCTAGTGAAATATTTACAGAGCTTAACTGTATCTGATATAGAGCCAAAATTTGAATCGCATATTGAACAGTGGGTCGTGCGACTAAACACAGCCGTAACGATGCCTTTCCCATAGCCGTAACGTAGCTTCCCTGTGCCTTTTCTATAAATATTTTCATGAAAATTGCTTTGGGATCTTTCGTATTTGGTACCTAAACTTTATGAATTTAAGCGTAGTACAAGATTTCATGATTTTACAGCTGGAATGGCTAGATGTAATTTCTATGCTAACAGTTTCTTCAGTATCTGTCTATATTTCTGAGATGAGGTCTTATGTACACTATTTAAATTATTCGGACTATTGTCCTCATCTTTGTCGCCATATTTATTACAACGTTTCGGCCCTTCAGTATCTGTCTATATTTCTGAGATGAGGTATTATGTACACTATTTACATTATTCGGACTATTGTCCTCATCTTTGTCGCCATATTTATCACAACGTTTCGGCCGTTGTACGCTCCGGCCTTCTTCGGAATGTCGAAGTAAATTCTTTATTTTGCTTACTGGGATAGACTGTTCTAGTTCCACGTGCCATGTCTAATGGATGTCAGATATCTCCTGTTAATTCGCCTCTCACAGTTCTCCTCCGCCTTAACCAGGTATCTGGGTCCTGTCACTGGATCTAACTAATGCCTTTATCCACTGTGACATGTGTCCTTGAGAATATCTGTGCATGAACTTTTGGGTATTATAAGCCTAATGTCTTCAGCAACCAATTTTTTATCAGTGCTCTTATTGCAATTTTTGCTGTTATTATTACATGTTTTTTAATTGAGCTTATATTGCAATTTTTGTTGTTGTTATTTCTTTTCTCTAGCGCACCTTATTACTGGTTCCCATATTGTATTCATTTCTATGCTTGGTCTGCTCAGGATATTTTTGTGGCGTAGCATTTGTGCTGCTTCCTTAAGTTTACTAATTTTCCAATGATGTTCTTTGTCTATGATTTCAACCTGATTCCACAGAGGACGGCGATTTCCTTTTTCTCTCCATATATGGTCAGCCACGCCTGATTTTTCCACTTCGCTTCGTGTTACAGCTTTTTGGTATTCTTGAAGGCTTACCTTAAGGGGGCGGCCTGTCTATTTCTTTCCGCAGCTGCAAGGGATAACGTACGCAGAGTATTTAGTCATGTTCTCCTCTATGGGGTGTCTTACTCGGGAGAAATATCTGCGAAGAGACGTCCAGCTTTTGAAGGTTGTCCTGATGTTATATGGACCGCAGATCTTTTGTATTTTCTCTGATAACCCCTTTCACATAAGGCAGGCAGACTGTTTTCTGGGTGTTGTTGTCCTCCTCCTCTTGTACCCGCCTATTCCAGTTTGAAATATGACCTCTGGTAAAAAATGATTGTTGAAGACATTAGATTTATAATACCCAGAAATTCATACACAGATGTCCTCAAGGCGTTAGTTAGATCCAGTGTCACGATCCAAAGAGTTCAATACCTGCTTAAGGCTGTGGAGAACTTGGAGAGAGGATTTAACAGGAGATAACTGATAACTGACATCCATTAGTCGTGGCACGTGGAACTAGAACAGTCTACACCAGTGAGCGAAATAAAGGGTTCAGTTCGACATTCCAACCACCTGAAGAACGCCGAAGCGTACAACGGCCGAAACGTTGTGATAAATATGGCGACAAAGATGAGGACAATAGTCCGAATAATGTAAATAGTGTAATAGTTTCGTTTACACTTCTCGTTTGTGGAACTCTTTTCCGGCTTCTTTCTTTAAGAATTTAAATGCCATCTTATGTCTTCTTAACTCATGTTCTTCTATTGTTAATTCTCCTTCATAATGTGTTATTTTTCTCATATCCTTTCACTCTCAGTAACAACTTCCGTTTTGGTGGCTTTATTGACTTTCCTGTGGTGAAATGATTAAAACAATTTGATATCTTAAAGAGGTTCACTTAGTCATAGAGGAAGCTACAAATATGGAACGGCATTGATTTCTACAGTAGGTGTGTACTACGAAAAGGTGTTGCTAATGGCTACCATCAGGTGAGAAGATACAGGTGATATTTAAAGATTAAATGACTCTAGTATAAGGCCGATATACTGAGTGCATATTCAGTTATTTGCATACGCAGTATTTGCAGTTTTCACAACAAACTTATAATGTGCTCCCAAGAAGTGCTCGATTTATTGCTTAATTTAGTTTTAAAAATAATCATTAGAATTCTCATTGAAGTTCATATTTACTACAATGATTCTGATCAGCCTAACCAGTTTGGTAATTCCTACACCCGATTGAAGTGATCGATTTGATATTTAAAGAAACTAAGTTGGCTTGCATACGAAGGACGACAACTGTAGCTTGCATGTCTTAGTACATAATTTTACACAGTTCGTCAGACACAAAGACACAAGTGTGGAGCGTCCAGTAAATTACCATCACTTTAAAATATTAGCGATTTGGTGGAACTATCCATTTTATATTGAAAAGGCTTAGCGACGCTCCCGGACGGTGTAAAAATGCATAAAGTTCCCTGCTTTTTAATGTTCTATCTGAATCCATGTCGTGTTTATGAAGTTCTAATCCAAAATAGAAATTAAAACACATTTGTTTTTTGGAGGATTTGGCAGGGGGGGGGATTTCTTTCGTGCGTGTCGTACATATCCTGATGACAATCCTCTTCGTCTCTTTGTCCTGTTACTTTGTCCCAAATTGAACTACGCTTATTAGCCTAGACTTTCTCCCAATCCTAAGATTGTAACGGTTAAAACAAGGATCCTAGCTTAGTGTTAATTTTAACAGTTTCATTTTACACTGAAAAACTTACAATGAAGCTAATAAGGTGTGAATGCCGTCAGAACTCTGTTGCTCATGTTAATTAAGAGTAATGAGCGCTGCTATGTAAGTGGCGTTATTTCTTATCAGGGCATGGAACGAAGAAACGTTAGTGAAAAAGTAAGTAACATGATTAAGTGGTGGTTGTTCAAATAGAGAATGTAAAATGTATTTCCCATTTGTTGTTTAGAGTCGATCCTTCCTCGCCAATGAACCAGTCCTGCCCCAGTATTTTACAGAGACGCTGGTATTTTCGTTCGTTGTTTAGATCATTTCCAATAGAGGAGTAAAGAGGAGCTGAAAAATATCCTGGATGAAAATATTTTTAAAATATACATCTTCTTTTAAAAAAAATAAAGGTTGGAACTTCGAATTTTCAGATGCGAATTGGGAAATTATTTTTATCGAAAGGCCATTTATTATCCGGATTTGACAGAAAATTTGACTTTTAGGCAATGAAGTCTAAAAAGGCTTTCTTTAAAAATATTATCAAATTTCAAATATAAAGAAAGAAACAGTGAAAAAAAAATGCATATTTTGATTCATTTTAACATATATTTTGCGTGATTATTGTTTGCTTTCTGCTGCAAGATTGAATACACGTCTTTTGAAATGTCTAAACTATCAATTATAGACAACTCTTTTGAATGTAGATCGTCTGCCAGTGCCAGAAAATAACACGTCCTTTTTTAGAGCTCTCAATGGTCAAAAAATAAAGATGGAACAATTCAAATTCCGATCACTCTGGAGCCACAAAATGATACCTTCATTACTTTTCAGAAAATATAAAAGTTTTATTACACATACTTTAAAATGTATTCACGTCAATATATTTTCTGTTTTATATATTATCTCCGTTGTCACATTTTATAAAATGTCCTGTATACATAAAAAGTTCAGTCATTATGTTCGTAGCTTGTCACTTCTTTTGTGCGTATGATTTGACTTAAAATATTTCATTCCATGTGATAAATACTCACCACTGTTAAAAACACAGTTCATCAGTGTGGCTAGACAGCCGATTACTTCAAAGCGGGATCGAAACCGGACTGATTAGGTATTTTTACCCTTAAGTCATTGGCGCACTCCGGGAATGAAGGTGAATTTTAAACGTTTTTATTTTTAGACAACCACGCAAGTGACCTTAGAACACGATTCGTCTTAACGAAGAGTTTTGCATCAGCCGTAGTAATAGTCACCGTTTACAAATTCTCTTTTCTCCTGAAGAGCTCAACTCAGACTGCTTCGGTGTTTCACAGTTCATCAGTGTGGCTAGACATCACATACACACATACACACATATATACATATACACACACACACAAACACACATACGCATATATATATGTGTGTATGTTTGAAAGATGTATGTTTATATATATATATATATATATATATATATATATGCAATTTTTTATATATATTATTTATATATTATATATGCGCGGTAATTATTGGAAAGCGCTCAATATCAGTGATAGAGTGAAACCCTGGGTCACAATCTCACAGCAATCCAACTAAATAATATAAATATATATATATATATATATATATATATATATATATATATATTAATTTACATAATTGTTCGAACTGTTGCCTTCATTTTTATTGGCATATTCACGAGGTTTCGGCACAATTGCTCTGGCCTTTTCAGGTGATATACGTTGGGGTTCGATCAACATCATCTGGCAATAGTCTGGCAACAGTCTCTTTAAATCTTGAATATAGATTTCAAACCTGAATTTGCTGTGTCTACTCTGATATATATATATATATATATATATATATATATATATATATATATATATATATATATATAAGAGAAATTCAAAAATACCCCATATGTAAAGCAAGGATTGTCAACACCAAGGAGTTTGGAAATATCTCCAAACCCCTTTGTGTTGACCTCCATTAAAAGGTAATTCTTACGAGGAGAAATAGATATACATATGGGGCATTTTTGATTTCTCTTATATGTAATTTACTTATATATGTTTTTATTTATATTTATATATATATATATATATATATATATGTGTGTGTGTGTGTGTGTGTGTGTGTGTGTGTGTGTGTGTTTCTCCGTGTGTGTGTTTTTCTCTGCGCGCGCGCGTTCAACTCAGCAGAAAAGTACAAGAATTTAAAAAAGGACCAAAACACCTGGATTTCTTCATAACACTCTTCGCCTACGTCAAAAAACGTTCTACGAAACTCTATCTACCCTGATAATAAATGTCAGAAGCTTTAACCCTAACTGACTTCGGACATTCACTGACGGAATTCCCAGCTGTTCTGACAATCACTATTTGTAGTTTGTAAAAGTTAATGATTAAAATTAATAGACACCAAATATCTATTGTCTTTAATAAATTTCCCTTAAAGACAAAATTATGACATTAAACATTTATTCAAATAGATATGAACCATTTTGTTCCACAAACTTTCTACATTTGTTCTTCAACTTAAAGATTCCATTTTCCCAGAATTTCGGTAGCTTCTCGGCAAAGAACTAGTTAAGTTTTTTTTTTTTATGCCATCCAAAGAATTGATATTTTTATCTTTCAGATTATTTGCAAGAACCTGAATAAATGAAAATCCGAAGGAGTAATGCCTGGTGAATATGGCGGATGAGGTAACACATCCCAGTCAAACTGCAACAACTTTTGCCGGGTCGCCAATGAAATGTCAGGCCTGGCACTATACTTTCCTATTAGCCAATTTTGGACGTTTTTCTTGAATTTCTGTCTTAAATTCGTTCAGTTTCGAGCAGTACATTTCAGAATCATTTGACTGGTTACTTCACAGAAGATTATGAATTCATTTTCAATCCCACCAGATGCACAGCATGAATTTCTTAGGATGAAAAACTGCTTTTGAAGTGGCTAAAGTTAACTCATGTTGCTTACCCCCGGATCTTTTGCGCTGAACATTGTTGGAAATTATCCATTTCTTATCAACCGTCACAATTCGCTTCAAAAAGGGTGCATTTTCATTGCCTTCACACAGCAAATCACAGACGAAATGCGATCTAAAATATTCTTTGCACTTTTCATGTGGTAACCTAACATTGTAGCAATTCGAGTACCCAAGGATTACTAATTGCTCATGGATGCTGAATTTTAATACATTAAGCGTTTTTACCAACTCCCGCGTTGTATAATACGGGTTATTCTTAATCGATGTCTTGATTTGGTCGTCATCTGTACTGGGATCTACTTGAATATTCATCATCAATAAAGCTACAATCATTAATTCTAAACTTATCGAAACACATTATTTACATTATTGGGGCTATTATCCTCATCTTTATCGCCATATTTATTACAACGTTTCGGCCGTTGTACGCTCCGACCTTCTTCAGGTGGTTGGAATGTCGAACTGAACCCTTTATTTCCTTCACTGGAGTAGACTATTCTATTTCCATGTGCCATTTTTAATGGATGTCAGTTATCAGTTATCTCTTGTTAATTTGAAACTAGAACAGTCTACCCCAGTGAGCGAAATAAAGGGTTCAGTTCGACATTCCAGCCACCTGAAGAAGACCAGAAACGTTGTGATAAATATGGCAACAAAGATGAGGACAATAGTCTGGATAATGCAAATAATGTACGTAATATCTCATTTCAGAAATATAGACAGTTATTGAAACACTTCCATACACTTTTGCAAGCTAATCATCTTCACCGTACACAGCATATATCTTTTTCTTGCTTGCGAAGCACTTTTGCCTTTACAGTAAAAAAAAGCATCAACTGTCAAAATGCACTTTATAATTTTCCATTTTCATAGAGATGCAAAATTGACATGAATTAGGTAATTTTAAACTTTCTTTCTGAAGATAATGTGTTCTAATCACAAATATAAGCATATTATATTTGTCAATAAATTGAACGTTTTCTAACATGTTGAAACCTGAATGACTAAAAATCAGCATGAACTTTTTAATATGTGTGTGTTTGTGTGTCGATGTCTATCTATATACTTGCAAATATACATGCGTGTATATTTGTATATTCTTGATAGTGCCTCCATCTTAGAAAACAGAAATCCATCGAGTTTGTCTATGAAGCCTTAAATAGCATCGCATATTTGAAATGCCCCTCTTCGGCTTATTGGTTGACTCTGAGTTTTCCTCTGATTTTTCTGGTCAGATTACTTTTAAATGATGAAGCTATATGTAAGAGATTAGAGACCGAAATTAACGAACAGCTGATCTTTCCTCTGATAGAAAGCTAAGAGCTTGTAACTGTCAATACCGCTAAAACTATTTCTGCCAGGATTTAACATTCAGTCAGTTATGTGCCATGTGTGATACACGCTTAGGCGATCATGTATCTTTCGAGATTTTTCCCGCATTAGGTTATCATTTCTTTCTGCAGTAGAACAGTTGCCTTCCAAGTCTATAGAACCTGGTCTCTCCTGCTATTTACCCATAGCTGAGGGGCGAAGAGGATTTATTTTCCACCCTCCAGATATTAGGCCATAGTTAATCTATCGCGAATTCTATGGCAAATGTTCATTCTTTAGTGACACATATTCAGACCTTTACAGCTATGTCTACAGGGTTGAATCACCCTCAATCCCTCCGTAGTCAATCGGAAGTCCTACTCAGAAAACTTCTCCCTAAGAAATGCTATTTCGTGGAACTCACTTCCGGTAGACGCTTCCCTGAAACCTACACTCTTAACCCCTTCAAGTGTAGGGTCAATCGTTATCTATCCTATATATCATATTAATCTTCTCTTTCTTCTTCCTTCTCTTACGCTCATATCACTACATTGAGTGGCTCTTCTGTCTTGTATTAAGTGAACTTTGATATAAAAGAAAAGAGTTAATTTTTCGTGCGTTTTTTATATGTTTGTTCTCTGGCTGTAATGATTAACTTTGAATAGTTTTTCTTTCTCGTTGTTCTTTTGTAGAAATGCTTTATTTTTAGTCTTTGCTGTTTTCCTGACGATCTTAGAACATAAAATGACTTGAGCGTTGAAATAAAATAGCAACAATAATACGATGAAGTATAAACTAATCAAGACTAATCAAGACTAATAACTTAGGAGAAATATGTATTGTCAAAGTGGACACAATGAATAGTGATAAAATCTCGGATATGATAATATATTTCTGGTGGGGCACGTGTTTTTCCGGCTATGTCTTTCACTTCAATATCTGCTGAATGTTCTTTCTACCTAAGCTGGAAGACATTTGTTTTTACTTCTTTTCAACACTTTCTGTTGCTCACCTGGTGATGGAAGGTGACAATCATCTATATTTAGTCCGTGTAACTTTTCAGTGGCGCACCTTTGACACGTGATAAGTGTGTCTATGTCACCGAAATATAAACTCATTTGTAAGCGATAACGGAAAGGCGACGTGGTCAAGATAAGCGCGTATGTGGTATACCTCCAAGCTTTGTAAACTAGAAGATTGCAGTTTCATTAATGGAAAACATTCAGTTCATGCTAAAAAAAATTGTACAGAGGAGGGGGGTTATGGCAATATATAGGATAGGTGACTACAGTAAATAATCCACAATTTAGTATTACACTGACGTATCAAAAGTGACAGCAATTAGGATATAATGCTAATGCTAAGTAAAGCCAACTTACATTGATATAATGGAAATAACCTGACCGCTATCACTTATGGTCAGTAATCTATTGATCCAGTTAGGACATTGACGGAATTTAATTGCAAGGTGATGCTAACTATCAGAGTTCGATTCAAGGATGATAACTTGTGTCAGACACGGCCGTCCATTTTGGATCTTGTAGGAACATTTGATATCCCTTGATCTACGGTGCAACGTGTACAAATACCAAAAATCACAACAAAAATGATTGGACGATTGCCTTAAATTTAAAGTGATTTTCCATTGTTGTTCATCTATTAAGGATTGAACTCACTATGCAGTCGTAATTGTTCTACTGAGACAAGCTTGTTAACCATTATACGACGTGAAATTTATATACCACAGACTAAACATTGTTGCCATTATCATAAAGGCATGAACCAATAAATTTTGATTCGTGTTCTTATATATTTTAATAGATACTGTTCTCGTCTTTTGGTTCCTCAGACTGTATTTAAATATATACTGTAGTAGAAGTGTATCTTGAAAAATCAAAATGACATCAGATAAAAATAACCAAACCAGCATGAAGCGACCAAAGGTGAAACTACAATTGTGTATGAGGCATTTATATCTTTTTCAAAGAAATGTTCACACACACACACACACACACACACACACACACACACACACACACACATATATATATATATATATATATATATATATATATATATATGTATGTATTCATTTGTATGAACAAATATTATTCATATGACTGAATATGTTAGCTCTATCACTGATATTGAGCACTTTCCATTAAGTACTGGGCATATATATATATATATATATATATATATATATATATATATATATATATATATATGTATGTATATATTGTCATCCACAGACAGATTTTTTCGCAGTATCACAGTTCATCAGTGTGGCTAGATTCCCGGTTGCCTTTAGCTAGGATCGAAACCCGGCTGAATTGGCGTCAGTCGGGATTCTGCCACTAAGCCGTTGGTGCACGGCATGAATGAAGGTGAATTTAAGCGTATTTATTTTTAGATAAATACACAGCGACAGAGAGAACTCGATTCGCTTCACCAAAGGGTCTTGCATTAATAGTCACTCTTTACAATATAAATATATATATGTGTGTGTGTGTGCGTGTGTGTGTGTGTGTGATGTATGTGTGATGTATGTGTGTAGTGTGTGCGTGCGATATGTGTATGTGGTGTGTGTGATGTGTGTGTGTGATGTGTGTATGATGTGTTTGTGATGTGTGTGTGATGTGTGTGTGACATGTGTGTGTGATGTGTGTGTGATGTGTGTGCGATGTGTGTGTGATGTGTGTGAGATGTGTGAGTGATGTGTGTGTGATGTGTGTGATGCCCCCACAACCAAAATTGACATCATTTGCAGTCTGACATCAGTTCTCGCTCAGATGAATTCAAATTTTCATAAAATGTGTAAAATCTCAGTTATTTTTCCCTTTGTGAAGAATGACGTTTACCAGAAATGAGAATGCATTTTGTGTGTGAGAATCTGCTTGAAAAGATTGTGCAGCGTATACTTTCGAAGAAATCCAAGTAACATGAACCCACGGGAGAGAAGATTTAGGCATGGAACAAAACATTCAAAGAAAAAAATAGAATCTGTGCAGGGAATAGGGCGTCTGAACGACTACAACTATCGGAAGATACCGTCAATTAGGTTCGGAACATATTTGTGTGAAGTCCCTGAAATCTTGTAAGAGCATCTATGGAAACACAGTTCCTCGTACGATACTTTGGCGTGTAGTAAGACAAAGCTTGCGCAAGACGCCTTATAAGGTGCAGCTCATTCAAGCCTTAAACACAGATGATAGGGAAAAGCGCAAGCAAATCTCTGTCCTTATGCAAGAGAAAATTAAAGGTGAGAATTCCGAAAAGGCGTCTTGTTTTCAGTGATAAGTTCATATTTTATAAGAATAACAAAGTCAACAAGCATAATGTCTGCATTTGTGGGAAGAAAATTTCCACATTTGTTGTACATGAGGGTTTGGCCGTAAGTGAATCTGTTCTGCAGAATCTCCAAGAATCGTCTTTATGGATCGTTTTTGTTTTAGAGGTTAACGTGACTGATATGTTTATTTGAAAAATGCTTCCGAAATGGTTATTTGATGTACTCATTGTTAATGAAGATGTGCACTTTATTTTTCAACAGGATTGGGGTCCATCTCACGGGAGGCTGAATATGCGAACTTATTCCACTGAAAATTTACCAGGATAGGGTGTGCCAGTAATAATGGCAATGTGAAATGACCACCACGTTCATCTGACTTGACACCGTGTTTGTTTTCTATGCAGCTACGTAAAAGGACAGGTCTTCCTACAAGCATAGAGTAACTTAAGCTCAGAATCACTGAGGTGCTGGGGAATGTTACGCAGGACAAGCTACAACGTGTTTGGCAGGAGCTGGACTACCGACTTCACGTCTGTCATGTCACAGGTGAGGCGCATATTGAACATTTGTGAAGCTTTGTGGAATCGGTTATAAAATCTACATTCCTTTGTAAATCTTGTTCGAAATTTCATAAATAAAGCTTTTATAATTCAACATGAAGCCTACTTAATTTCGTTTGTCTTGGATATGTAGTTACTCAAATATTCACTATTTAAATTATATATTAGTTTTCTTTAATATTTTGAATATATTTATTACAGGAACGTCAATTTTATTTGAGTGGACGAACCGTTTACTTATTAAAAATTATATTTATTTATTTCCGTCTAAATAAACCGAACGTCCTCTCAAATACACTAAAAATAACGTTTAAGTAGTAAATGTCTGTTGGATTAATTAATAAAAATTCATCCCATATATATATATATATATATATATATATATATATATATATATATATATATATATATATATATATATATATATATATATATATATGTGTGTGTGTGTGTGTGTGTGTGTGTGTGTGGATGGTGCAATCATATTTTCATATGTTTTATCTCTGATGTTGAGCCCTTATTCCCATAAATATAGCACACCTTAAAACTATATTTCTAAATAAGAACACTTCTGCTACATTTATAGCACATTATGAACATAGAAAAATTTAGTCTCGACTAATTACTAAAAAAGAATCCCACCTCATCTCCATCCTCATAGAAGTTAAAATAAATTGAAAAAAAAAAAAAAAACAGAAACCTTCACAAAAAGAATAAGATGGAAAGCCCGTTTCTTTTTAAACCAGGATCTTCAAAATAACACTACACTCAAGAAAAAATACGGCGTTAAGCAAAAAAAAAAAAAATGCCCCCCGAAATAAAAAGAATTAGACGACTTCGAAAAAGACTTAACTGACCTAGTTAGAAATATAAAATTCTATAAAAAAAATAAACTAAGAGAAGATATAACCAAAATAAACAATTCAACAAATTTATTTATCGCAGCGGACAAAACAGGAAATTTATATGAACTAAGCCCCCACTACCCACAATAAATTACTCAAGGACAACATAACTAAAACATACAAAAAAAGCACCAAATGCAATAGATAGACCATGATATCAATAAGGAAGCTAAAGCAATCGCCCCAAAATTAAACCGAATAAGTTGCATCGGTAAGGCGCAAGACTTTATTACACTAAACGATCACAAAGAAAATTTCAATGCAGACTCATAATCCCAATCAAAAGTGAAGTATGTAAAATAAGAAAAACCATAATAGAAAGAATTAATTATGAGATAAGGAAAAAGTTAGGACTAAAGCAGTGGAAAAATACAAAAGCAACGACAGATTTGTTCCACAGCATCAAAAACCAACATAATTACCAATTTATACAATGAGACATAAAAGAATTCTACCCGTCTATAACAGAACCGATCCTAGATAAGGCCATCATCTTAGTCCAGGAACAAATAAAAATAAACACAAACAAAATCAATATCATTAAACACTTCCGTAAATCATAAATATCCGATGATGAAGACGTATGGGTAAAGAAAGAATGGATCTTTTTACACTACAATGGGAAGCTTTGACGCTGCAGACTTGCGAAATCATAGGTATATATTAACTACATGAACTAAGCAAAATAATAGAAATAATACAGGACTCTACAGGGACGACGGTCTCATAATCTTAAGAAACAAACAAAACACATACAAAATTAGAAAAGCAATAATAAAGATTTTTAAAACTGACGGGTTCGACATAGTTATAAAAACTAACCAAAACGAAGTAGATATTCTAGATGTTACCTTCAACCTAAAAAAGCCACATATAAAACATACAGAAAACACAATGATAAATCACTCTATATACAAACATCTTCCAATCACCCGACTTCTATAATCAAACAGATACCAAAATAGATTATCCGTAGGCTTTCCGACAATTCTTCAAATTAAACCATATTTAACGAAGCTAAGAAAGACTAAGAAACAGTTCTAAAAGATAATGGATTCCTAGCAAAACTCACATACTCACCACAGAGCATAAGGCCAACGGGAAGAGAAATACCATATGGTTTAACCCACCGTACAACAAAAACATAAAAACAAACATAGGAAAAATATTCTTCAAACTCTTACACAAACACTACCCGGAATCAAGCACTCTACACAAAATATACAACAAAAACACAGTAAAAATCAGCTACAGTTGCACAAATAATAAAAAAGCACAACGGGAAAACTATCAACAAAACACCGGAACAAATTAAACCCACGTGTAACTGCAAAAATAAAGAATAGATGTCCCTTAAACAGTAATTGCTTACAAAAAGGTAATATACCAAGCAACGATAAAATCACCAGATAATGAAGTTAAAATATACATCGGAGTAACTGAAGGACCCTGGAAACAAAGAAATTATGCACACAAAACATATTTCACAAATAGTAAATACGCGAACAGCACAATACTTACTGAATATATCTGGAAAATTAAAAACAAAACGCATATCACACCAAACATATCATGGAAAATAAGGAAAAGATCATCAGCCTACAGCTATCAATCAAAAACCTGCAAACATGGCTTGGAGGAATAAATAGCTGTTATTACCTTCCCAGATCACAATAAACTACGAAATAAACGATCTGAACTCATTTCAAAATGCAGATATGAAAACAATTTTTACGACATTACTTAAAATCGAAAACTGAAAAGAATAAATAAAAATAAAATAATAATAAAAAGCCAGTAAAATAAATTAACCCAAGCAAATAATAAACAAATTAACAAATCACTCCCGTTAAAATAGACGAAATATAATAAATAAAAATAAAAAATAAGAAAAGCAAGTAAAAAAATAATCAATCCAAACAAAGTAAATAATAAACAAATTAACAAACCAATCCTGCTAAGATAACCGTTAGAATAGAACAATCAATCCAAAAATTAGACAAAAAATAGCTATAATTGCTATGTAAAGAATCAAAAAATATTTTACTACGTTACTTAAAAATCGAAAACCGAAAAGAGTAAATAAAAATATACAAAATAAATAAAGAAAAAACACCTAAAGTAAATTAATCAAAATAAATAAACAAATTAACACACCACTCCAGTTAAAATAATCGTCAGAATAAATAAAAATAAAAATAAATAGGCATAAGCAAGTAAAAATAATCAATCCAAATCAATAAATAAAATAATAAATAAATTTAAAAAAACGCCAACATAATAGTTAGAATAGACTACGGCAATCAATTAAAAAATTGTACGAAAAAATAGCATTAATTACCTTCCCAGATCAAAAGAAATTATTAAATAAACGATCTAAACAAATCCCAAAATACTTTTACTACGTTAATAAAACATCGAAAACCCAAAAGAATAAATAAATATATAAAATAAAAATCAAGTAAAATAAATTAAACCAAATAAATAAACAATCCACTCCCACCAAAATAACAGTCAGAATGCATTACCCACAATACACCACTGACCCGTATATATAAAACCCAACACACGTGGCTTGACGATTGCGTCTAGCATGAAACAGCCTGTCGCGTCTGAGTGTCGACTTCAATGTTCACTTTATATATATATATATATATATATATATATATATAGATAGATAGATAGATAGATAGATAGATAGACGCTGAAATAAACAAACACTGAAATATTTGTTAAAATCGTAGGCGTTAAAAATGCTCTATTTCGAGTAGGAAAATCAAACATGCAGAGCCATTTAATATCTTAAAATGACCTTGACGGTCGAAACTGCGATAGTGTTCTGGTCAACTTGCTTATCTTTTTAATATATTATATATATATATGTGTGTGTGTGTGTGTGTGTAAGTAATGTAAATTTGACGGACAACTTATCTATATTTAAATTGTTATTTAACTGTTGCAGTCCGCATCTTAGGTATAATTTAGAAAGCTTACGATGGAAGCCCCAGCGAGAATCGAACTCACTACTATTTTTCTATTACCCTAGGTCGCTGAGCTGTACATCTTTTCGATGCAAAGGTGTATGAGTTTCTGTATAGTATTGATAGGTAACACGTTAACCTAATCGCATGTGTTAGTTCACTGACCAATATAATACCTTGTTTTTTTTGTTATTACTGTAAGGGATACAATAACAAATTACAAATCATTGTTATTCATTACAATCATTAAAAGTTATGTACCTAGAAATTATATTTTAAAGGTATTTCCGTCTTCTTTATAGTTAAAATGAATCTGATTAAATTATTATAAATCAATGGTGTTCTTATTTGTGCTTATATCAAGATTGTATATATTTACTATAATACTTTACATTTGATTTTATTTGCTCATCAACAACAAGGTTCGTAAAATTATTATTAAAAAGCTTTTGTTTTATGTTACTCAATTCTTTATAAATTAACTTCTGTTGAGATAAAATTCTTATAGCACCGTTGATTATCTTCTTTATAACAGATACTTACGCCTACTGATTTTTCCTATAGTAAAGTAGTACAATTATGACAATTAGACTAAAACATCGATAAAAGTACTTGTCTAGTGAATACTAAGTTCCTAAGTAAAGTGTAGAACAGATTAAAAGGATAAAGTTTTTTTTTAATTTATTTCGGTTCTTTGCTAATATAAATATATTCAATATATTAAATATTTTATCTGGTAAAAATTATTAAAAATGTTCTAGTCTGAGCCCTATGAAAGTAGGGCCAACAGGCGACCCCATAGCTTCGCCTTTAGACTCTGTGTAAATATTAACGTGATAATCTTGAAAGTTTATTGACGAAATACGTTAAACTGTTTACATTTATAGATAAAGAAGTAGAAATATGGAGAGAGATGAAATCTTCAAATTATCTATTTGCACATAACTGAAACTTTTTTTAACTTCTTTTTTTACCATTTCCTTTCCTCAAAGACTCTATGAATTCATTCATTTACTTTCTTTGCATATTTGACAAAACTTAGCATCGGTTTAGAATAATTCTGTAGATTGTATTTTTTTTCTAAAGTTCTGTAAAGCTCATTGTTACTCATTTCTGTATAAAATAATTCATGTGAAAAAAATTACTATAAAACGTCGACCATAGTCTTTATAACAGCCATTTTATGTCTGTGGAGACATTCAATTTGGTCATTAAGACAAGAATTTATGCTTGTTGCTTTTTACATCGTGAATTCGTAAAGTTTTGTCTATTAGATTCAGCCGAAGAAAATGGATTCTGTCGGTCATATAAAGTGGGCAGAACAATATTTTTTCTCGAAATTTTCTTTAAAGTTTCTTTTATATCATCTCGGTTTTTCGCGAATAATAATAGCAATATATCGAACCTATACGATACATTAGGAAAAATTGTTTCAAATGTAATTCTAAGGGAGTCATGTAGTAATTGGATAAAGCGTGACTTAATTTAAAAATAATAAAAATGCATATCCTTTACGTATATTTTACAAACAAACTCAATATGACGTCACTTAAATTGAGTAACACATACATTTAAAATTATAACAATTATAAAACATGTCAGGATGTAAATTAATCCAAACTTTTCAAGATTATAAACTGATTATATTATATAACATATTTAAACTATTTACATTGTCTGGACTCTTATGCATAACTTTACTGTCATATTCATGACGTTTCAGCTGTTATACACTCCGACAATCTTCAGGTGATTTACGTTGGAATTTACAATCGAACCCTTTTTTTGAGTCTAGGAGGTGGATTTTTTTTTACTTTCACGTGGCATGACATTTCGATATCTCAGCTTTCAGTTAATTCCCTTTAGTAACACAACTCCCCATGTTGTTGTTCACTTCTGCGCTGTGGTCAGATATTGAACTCAAAACTATTTGGAAACACATGGCTCAGAGGATAAAATTGTTGCGTGAAGTAATCCCAAAAGTGACTTGACCCAAAGAATTGTGAGTTCAAATCCTGGCCACAGCAAAGATCACTAGAACTTGTGTGTATATATATATATATATATATATATATATATTTATTTATTTATTTATTTTAATAATAATCTTATAAATATAAGTAATTATACTCGTCTGGAAAAACCTTAGGTGTTTTGGCTTGTAAATGAATAAGCCAATACCCAAGGAAAAATAAGGAATAAAAAAAGAACTAAGAACGTGTAATTCAGACGAAAACAATCGTCCAGAATCCAAGCTCAGAGTCCAAAGAAAAAAACATACGATAGAAGTAAAGCAAAAATAACTGAGCAAAGTGCTCAATACACTAAGTAGAGCAAATATAACTATGAACCTAAAGAGCCAGGCAAACGTACCTAGGTTTCACCTACGCGGATCGTTAGGGTACGCTGTCCAAAGAGGAACATAGAATATAAATAGCCTACAACATAAAAACATGACCATGTGACAAAAAAAAAAGAGAGAGAGAACAAACCTATACTAGTAACCAGTGTTTCCTAAGTCTACACTTACTCAAGCTTTCAGATTTTAGATTAAACAAATTGCTGGGTTCTTTATACAAAGCGATGGCTAACTTTTCCTCTATACACAGAGGACAAAATTTATTACCTGCTTTATACTTATGGCATTTCTTTATTATTTCCCATTTCAAAATGAGGTCATTATTTTAGGCTTGTTTAGTTATATATATATATATATATATATATATATATATATATATAGTGGGAAGTGATATCGCGTGTTTTTGTGTGAATTCAAAACTAATATTTTAGAAGTATCCAGTCGACGTTCATCGTGTTTTCCCTTTTTTTTGCAATCACTTTTCTCGAAGAAAGCAACAAATTCGAAGTAAACGCTCAAAAATAATTTTAAAGAAGGACATTAAAATAAGAAAATAGTTTTTCTTCAAACATGTCAACAAAAACAGCAATAATAAGTGTGTCAATGTTTTCCATCTTTATATTTTTTTCTTCCTTTAAGCTCAGAATTTGTTTATTTCAATATAATTCTTATTCTAAAACCATGAAGTGTCTAGAAGAAGAGGAAAATTTTATGGAGTTACTTACTTTTTTCAACCCATAATCCTCTTTCAAATGGATGCTTTTCTGGACATACTTTCAAAGAAAAGAACTGTCATGGAATTTCAGATTTTGGGATGATAAGGCGCTGCGACAATTCACTGAAAGGTTGCATTTGAAGGAAGCACGGTAAGAAATTTAGTCAGTAGAGTTTCTGGCAAACTTAGAACGACAAAATTCATCTTTATTATAGAAATTGACGCAATTTCTGACCAATGACAACACTATCAATTGTAACAATTGCTGAACACATGTTCAAAGTTCGAGGCAAGCTATTTCGCGCGGGACAGTTTGAAGATCAGTTGGGCTTTTATAGTCTGATAGTGAAAATCTTCACAGCAGCTTAAAGACCAGACTGCCACAAATCGTTGGTAGAAAGCCCGTCTTCATCCACTCTCATTTCATGACCTGGAATCCTTAGTCTTGCATCGATGTTAAATCATGAAGAAGAAATTCAAGCAGCAGTTCTTCAAAGAGGTAAAAAAAGCCACTTTCGCATATCTAAAAGAAAAATAAATAAAGCTTGTAAGATGCGAATATATATATGTCCCCATTCAAAAGTATAATTCTATGATCATGAAAGAAAGAAACCATGTTGAAAACTAGGTTTTGAATTCTGAGTCTTGTTTTTACCCTTTTGTAATCAGCGTGGGTGTTTTACTATTAAATCTGTTATAAGAAAATATGAACAGGCATTAGGTTTTGACAGGTACGAATATTTGGCAATATTGCTTCCTTGACGTTCTAGAAGGTTCGTAAGTCTTCCATTAATTGGTTTTGTTAACTTCTTCACCGTTGTTACTTTAATATAACTTCCAATAGTTTTTTATTGGCGCTTAATGATCTTCTTCTTTCAACATTGTTTTCATTTCTCATATACTTCCTTTTTAATAATGGACCAGATGTTTTCTACCAGCTTAATATCTTGAGAGTTTGTAGGCCATTTCATTTATTAAGTGTATTTCAAACATTTTGCACTAGAACGAATATTGCTTTGCATGACTAAAGTATCTTGTGCTTTATTCAATTTTTTGTCCAGTAACTTCCAATATTTATCTGCGTTTATTATGAGTTCGTGAGGCAATTTATAATTTTGTTGTTTATAATACAATAACCTATAACATTACTCAACATTGCCCGTGATACTGGCTTGATTGAGTCATTTATGAAAATAGTCAATCAACCCAGTTTAGGATTGATTGACTCAATCTTTAACCCCACCATCAAGTCCATCCAATGTAATTCTACAGGAATCTCAAAAATTATAGAGGAATTAGTTTCCATGTACGACTTCCCCCACCTTCCACATTAAAGTCATAGTTTCGTTTCTTTAAAGTTCTCAATAATCTTCATCTTTACATTCGTGACATCAGCTTCTTCAAATGATTTTTTAGTGGCCAATCCAATTTTTGTCCTTATTGCGTTTTACGTTTTCTCAAATCTTTTTTTTTTCACATTCTTAAATATAAAGATGGTGCTGCGAAAACGAATCAAGGACTAGATAACCTTGAAAATCTGAATTCAATATCATCTTACCAACGCTCAAACAGCAAATACATGAGCCGACCTGAAAATCATTGCTACATCGGCTTGCAAGCAGCTATTTGAAATACAATTTTATGTTGTAATCAGCAATTTACATTTTTTGTATTAAACTGAATATTTTGAGATTAGGAATTTATTTCCCCTCTCTTTTATTCTTCGCAGATTTTCATACGGAAGCAAAGAATTTCAACACATTTCAAAAACAACGCATAACAAAATATTTCATATATAAAGACGTCTATTATCTTGCCAATGAACAAACTGATATTAAATATCAGGAAACTAGAATATTTCCTCTCAAATCAGCGAGAGACTTTAAAATGTTTACTTCTCGTTAGCCGTTCTCGTTAATAGATTGACAGATGAGTAGAAAATATTTGAAGAGTTACAAAGCGATTCAGAAAAATAGGAATTGTGATAACATAGAACGGATAGACGGTAATTAAAGCATAAATATTGATAGGAACGTACAAATCCCTCATCCCTACATTTATACATACATGAAGGCTGACATGAAGTATGACGATCAGGTTTATAAACATATCATGTTGAAACACCGGTTCTAGCAGGATCACACAAGTTAACCAACGTCGGGCCTGATCTATATTTAGATGGGTGACCATTTGAGCAGACTAGGTGGTGTAAGCTTGGATGTGCATGAGGGGTAATGGAAAAATTGTTTGGATTTTGTAATCGGAGTGGCGAGTTTCAATTCCAATTGGATTCGTTATATTCATTTAAGCGCAAACACTCTTGGTAAAGGCATGAATCCACCTTATCTCATCCTCTACCCCAGTTATGGGTTATTAGTAAAACTTTTTTCACTATATCATTAATATCTTCAAAAACAATTCTTAAAATCTAAAAATATTTTCTGGCGTTAAATAGCTGGCAATGGGTTGATAAGCCGTCAAAAACGATCAATCAATCGATCAGTATGACATTGGAAAGACTTAATTGTGCTTCAAATGAATATGGCTTTTGAAACTTATTTTTAAAGCTTTTGTCCCAAAGTTAGCAGACATAAAACACAAAATGTTTGTAATGAATAGGTATATTTTTGTGAATATTAACATATTTTTAAATTAATCCCTTCCATCACAACGAAATACAGATTTTCTCATTGTTACAATAAGTTTGAGGATGATCTTGAAGGAGATCGAAAGTACTTGGGTAAGAAAAAATTCCGGCGCCTATCTTGATGAATTCCATCTTAACATCAAGAAATGATTAGAAAATTGGAAAGGATGATTATAAAAATAAAATATTTCGCCATCGTTAGCTATCGAGCATGCCAAAACAAAATTCATATGATATCAAGCAATACACGTGCATAAAAACCTTAAACTTTGATGCATTCAAAAACTGAAGAAGTCAATGAAAAATTTCGCTCGCCGATCACACATCTAATATATCACCAGAAATTATAATGGACAATATTTAAATAATGGCGTGAAAAAGAAAAACGTCTAGACAATCCAGCATCTTGAAAATAACCAGTATCGTAATTGAAATTGCTCAGTATATACTTGGGGAACATCACACCGCCATTCTCTTTTCTATATAATAGGAAAATTAATAACATATATTAAAAATGCAAATTTAACCCTCATTTTTATTGAATCTTGTATCAATATATATCAACCTAACATACACACACTCACAAACCGAAAGGAATGATGTAAGACATGTTTCATTAAGTTCAAGGGTTTTGAAGAGAGTAGACTAAAGCACCGTGAAGTAGAGACGCCATCAAAATCCGGCTTTAAAAAATTTCATCTCTCAGTGTGGCTTTGTCGCTCGCTGTAAGGCTGGGCTAGTATCAAAAGAAAGCACAGATGAAATGTGTCTTCCCCTTACCTGATTTTCTCCACAATAGCCCCTGCTAGCATGCATAAGTTTAAAAACAAAAGACACATCCAATTCTGACCCTCATTTATCGTTCACGATAGGAGAGTCCACCATATATATATATATATATATATATATATATATATATATATATATATATATATATATATATATTAATTATTTATATATATATATATATATATATATATATATATATATATATATATATATATATATATATATATATAATTAAATATAGATATATTATGCCTGTGTACTTTTTTTTATGATCCTTTCCATTAAAACGAAATGCAGATTTCCTTGATGAATTTCATCTTAACATCAAGGATTATTATAAAAATAAATAGACATAATATGTTTATATTATTCAATGAAACACGTTTTAATGAAAATATTGTCCAATTATAGAATAAACTTTTAGTCTTGAATTAATGTATTTAAAAATAAATTGGTCAAATCAGTCAAAATAGGAACCCTGAACATTTTTGCCATCGTGTTACAAAATTCTTTATGCCTTTAAGATAAAACTTTAATGGTTTGTACGCCAAGAATATCTTTTGGCATAAAGAATTATCATGATGCTTGAAAAAGTGGTCTTTAGTTGGCGAGAGATCAGAGGAATATGGTGGATGTGGTAAAGTCTCGTAATCCCACGTTGGTGAGTTTCTACAGTATCATACTAGCAAAATATGTCAGTACATTTTCATGAAACAGAACTGGACCTTGTTCATTAACGAGTGCCAGTTTCATTTTTCTTAACTCAATGTGCACTTCATCCAGTTGATTGGCAGTAAACTTCGGTAGTGATTTTCTGTTTAGATTCCAAAGAAGCTGTAATGGATGACGCCAATGTTTAGGAGTGCTTCGTCATGGTCAAGCCGTTGAGTCGATCGCTTACGATTCTCATAAAATATTTATTTCTCAATACAAGTGACTATCCGATCAAGAAATAGGTCATTTAAATTTTGCTGATTCGGCATCGAACACACTTCAAAAAGTCGAACTCTTTGACTTTCACTGAGTTCATGTGGAAACCATTTTTCGAGTTTCTTCACCTTGCCAATTCCTTTGAGATGATCTGATATTGCTGAAAGGTGGAAATCCATATCATCTAAGCCATTTCTCTGACATTTTGACGTTTTTTTTTTGTTCGACATAGTTTTCAGCTCTTAATTATCAATTAAAAAATGGAAGATTTCTACCACCATGATCTTACTTGTACGTCCACTGTTGAACCAACATCGTACTATCCGATCACATTTGGATCCTTTACCCCAAACCCTGCGACAGGGTGAGAAAATGATGACCAAGCATGTAAAAAAGCACCCCATCTCTTCCTTTTTCCATGTTCAACATGAGGTTATATAATATTTTAAGTTAAATGCTGAAAATTGATATAAAATTAAGAAAAAGCACATTTTAGTCATTAGCAATGAGTAGTATGCATTGTGCATCTATTATAATAATATATTAGAGCATAAATTATTTATTCCAAAATCGGACATTTTTTCCGCAAAATCATATATATATATATATATATATATATATATATATATATATATATATATATATATATATATATATATATAATGGACTCCCGTCGTTTTTTCAACATGTGTGTCTTTCAGTTCAGTTTTTATTTTCATGTCTCGCATGAGACAACAATCCTGAACACAGAATTAAACTGAAGACTACACACAGAGAAGATTTGTTTGGAGTGATGAAGGATTATGTGGAACCAGCCACACATTTTTGAAGAGCGAGTACAGTACCATATGCCACAAGGTCCCCAAACGACACTCGGCAGGTTCTGAATTCAAACATTTCCTTCTCCTAGACCAGTTGCGATTTCAAGGCTATAGAAACCAGTCTGTCCTGCTATTTACCCATATCTGGGTCGGCGAGAGAAGAGGATTCATACCTTTCCCAAGGGTATTAGCACGTACGTTAATGTAATGAATTCGATTGGAATTTGAACTCACTATCTCCGATTCACTATCTATCATGCCTCCTCACTCCATCATGACTCTATATATATATATATATATATATATATATATATATATATATATATATATATATATATATATATATATATAATGAAATGGACTAAGTCCGACAATTATTTTTTGTTTTATTTTATTGTTATACACTATATAGACACAAATAGCCAGACGTGCTATACCAGTTTAGCTGCGAAGGAAGCATATGGTTAAACTAGGCTATATGACCGTTCTGTTCGATGCCTTTCGGAGGACGCCTATTTTCTATGAAATTTCTTGCGCATTCAGGCCGGTAAATATTGTTAATACTGTTTATTATAAACAAAACATTTACTTAAATATTTGTGTCTATAAAAATAACGTATAACAATAAAATATATTAAAAATAATATATGTGTGTGTGTGTAGATTTAATAGGCCTGTTAATGAAATTTGAGGAATAAAAAGACAACAAAATGATGTTTCTTGTCAGCTCTTTCATTTTAATTGAAAATGTCAAAACATGTTTTACTATTTCTCCTGTATTTAATCAATTTTTCTCAGTTAATCCATGTTTTCAATTCACAAACACAAATATATATATATATATATATATATATATATATATATATATATATATATGATAAAATATAGTTTTTTATGTATCTTATATTTATGGGCAAATGTGCTGACTATCTGGGAGAGAGCCTATGTAAATATAAAAGTAAACACTGAGGTCAACACCGTATGTTCTAAGGATAGCGTTCAAACTTTAAACACAACGTCACCTCATGTTATTTTTAATTCATATAAAATTCAACACTTTATAAAGAAGTGATGGATCTTTTTTTATTTATTAATCTGATAGATTTTATTACACGTTTTATATATTAAACAGTATTTTTGTTTATTTTTTATTGTTTTTTTTTTTTTGCCTACTGGCCTGAATCTTTGCAAAATTTTCTTAAAGAAAACTATGTGAACCTGCGTCACCCCCCCGAGAATAGGGGAATCCGTCGTTAGATCTGACGTTCATTACACTTCACAACCACGAATTAAGTCGATGATTTAATAAAATTTCTCGAATATTCAGGCCAGTAGACAGAAATAAATAAATAAATAAATAAATATACTGTTTAATAAATAACCAGAGCGTCTATTCAAATATGAGTATCCACTAAAATAACGACTAATTAATAAAATACACACACACACACGCACACACGCATATATATATATATATATATATATATATATATATATATATATATATATATAAACAGAATGGTTAAATATACATAGGTATACAAGCGAGCGATCGTATAGAAATACATATTTATAATCTATACTTTAAGAAAAACAGTGCTCAATGTAAAGTAACAGATCAATTTTTATATATATATATATATATATATATATATATATATATATATATATATATATATATATATATATATATACATTAACAAATATACATATCTTAATGAATACATACACACACATATATATATATATATATATAGGTAATATTAGTGGTAAATATACACATACATATGCAAAATATATAAATATATATACATAGGTGCATACACATACATGTATATTTTTGTATAAAAAAAATCGAAGAGGATAGAATCCAGGTAGAACTCAATGTCCAGGATAGAATAAGGATATGATAAAAAGGCTTAAACACTAATATTCCATGGTTATAATTTATCCCATGGTCTGTTTAATCCTTTTTTATATATATATATATATATATATATATATATATATATATATATATATTATTATTATTATTATTATTATTATTATTATTATTATAAAGATATATCCATTAGCAATATATTTTGGTTAAGACGCAAATAAATCGGAAATCAGCTGAAATGGGAAAATCCAAATTGAAAAATATCTGACATATCCTGTCTATATGATATCAAAACTATTTTTTTTTTAAATTTAAATAATCATTCTTGCACACATTTCATAAGATTGCTGTTTCATTTGTTTTGAAGGGTTCACCACGTTTTATTTTTATCCTTTTCTGTTCTTCTAACTTTGAGATTTTCTTCCGAAGTTCAAACGGTGATTTTGACGTTTTACCCCGGGAGGTGGTGGGGACATTTGTTTTATTTATCATTAATTCTAATAAAAAAAAAAAAAGAACAGAAATGAAATATGTGAACTCAAATAAACAGAGCGAAGTTCTTCTACTGGTAATCGAGTTTATGCAAAGCAGATGTGGATTTGACTTGCTTATTTTATAAGGTATATACTTTTCCTTTCTCGGTCTCTCTCTCTCTCTCACTCACTCAATCTCCCTTCCTTTCTGTTTTTCATACAGTCGCGAGTGTGTGTGTGTGCAGTTCTCTGTGCGTTTATGTTTCCTTTAAAGGATTTTTAAATGATTCTGAAGCAAAGTTTATTGGCTTTGATTGGTGCGGTAGCAAAATTCACATATGAAAAAAAAATCCAAGTAAACGGAATAACATAGATGAAAAAAAAACTTTATTACCTAAGATTTTGCTTATATTTTAACGGTTTTATTTTTCATCATAAAAAAAGTTGAAATCGAAAAATAATGATGGCAAAAATCTGATATTCTGGAATGAAGGCAAGTTAGTATTCGGGGCAATAATCTGAGAATCACTTGCAAAAGATTTCTACGAAGACGGCAAATAATTGACTACTTTAAGAACACAAGATAAAATGCTTTCTGGAAAAAATAGTTAATATGCAAGAGAAATAAACTGACCAACAAGAAAATACAAGTTGTAGACGAAATACCTCCCACATGATGCTAAAACTTTATCTACAGGATGTGTCAAAAATTTCCGCCTCTCCGTTTAGCTATCTTACTGTTGGAAGTATTTCTTGTGGGGGGGATATGTGGGTGTTATTTCTGCTATACACTTTATTTAAAGAAGCTGGTGTTATGAACATTAGAGCGCGGCAAAAGTATCTCCTATATCAAGATAAGTCATTAACTAGATGAAAACACCCGTGTCACTTACTTAAATTCCTTAGCACCACAAAGGTGACAGTTTAAAATGTGGGATTTCTTTTCGCCACACCGTGTAGCTAATGTCTTACTATTATGTTTGGGGGTGGGGATTTCTACAGCCCCCTGGAATTAAAGTAGCCGGTGCTATGAATGAGAAGAGAGACAAAAATATCGACTTTTAAGAACTGTTTATAAATAACCTGAAAGTAACGAGATCGCCACCTTTAAGGAAGTAGTAAAACATCTGATATACGAAAAAACTGATTTTAATGTCTGTGTTGAATGTAAAGCTGCATAAGATAGGCCTGAACGCTGAACTAGAAGTTGTGTTTTTTTTCCTAAAAAGATTCAACCAAAACGACTTAGAAATAAAAACAGGGTGAAACAATAACAAAGCAGAACTAAAATAAGAACAAGACGAAATATTCCTTGACAGTGGAAGACAAACAATCTACTCAATTCTAACAAAATCTTTTTGGTCCTTAAGTTTTTGCTCCTGATTTCAGTACCGAATTTGTCGCCAGCTCTTACAACACTTCTCATTTTTTTTAATTTTGGAAACTCTTCCTATTTGGTTCATATTTACAGTACTACTAATGAGCATTACATTTTATCAGAATATATCTATCTATATATATAGAGAGAGAGACAGAGAGAGGATATTTCAATTCGCTTTTATTTGTTTATTAGTTTTATTTCCATATATATATATATATATATATATATATATATATATATAAGGAAGAGTTTATAGTAGTTCCAACGAGAGAAAAGTGTGTATATAAAAAAAGAGAGAAATCGCAAACGTTTTTGGTTGTAATGTGTTTTTTTTTATAAATATTATTCTTTATTTTCGTTAATTTTACTACACGTGTTTCTGGTCTCGCGACCGTCATCAGGTAAAGGGTGGAGATTTCTATATATTATTAAAAATAATTAATCGATATGAGACATTCTCTCTTTTTTTGTTTTATTAATCCGAATGACTTTCTTGAAAAAAACGTTTGCGGTATCACTCTTCTTTTTAATATATATATATATATATATATATATATATATATATATATATATATATATATATATATAACTTAAAAGAAAACGTATGCATAAAACAATATTGCATTTTATTAAATAAATATTTGTAATTTTAATCATTATCTTGTTTTAAAACAGTGGGAGTATTATTTTAAATAATAAAACTTTTAATTTTTCAAAAAACTAATTAATGAAATTCTATTGTACTAAGCTACGCAGCAGGGTAAAACGAAAAATACTTTGTATCCACCTTACGTGTTTGCACTTCAATCCAAAATTTAGTTTCCGCCGATCAATGTAGGGCTATTTTAGAGGCTGTGAAGGAATGACTAATGAAATTCACAGAATTTAATATATAGATTAATAAATGCTTCCTAAATGTTAAAATTGGCGCTGTACAATCGACGTATCCATTACTCATTTTTGTTGTCTACTAAACTAAGGCCAACAAGTTAGTTCAATGCCTTTACTCAGTATAATTCAGAGAATTCCAATGTGGAATATATTACGGGAAAAAGGTAACGAAACGTGTATGATCTCAGTCTCTTGCAATTTTCTCTTGGGTAAAGACATTTTCTTGAAAAGGATTCTTGATTTATAAATTGCATTTAATTAAAATTATTCTTTTGGGGAAGCTGAATAGGTAAAAATGCAAGCCGCACACCAAACTTAATGCTTCCCTATTTAAAGAAGATAAGAAGTTGGTGAAATTTAACGCAAAGCTTCCGTCCTGGTGAAAGACTGCAAAAAAACACTTGTGGTTTGATAGTCGACTTTCAATCATGAACGCAAACTTGCGGTGCGCTAAAATGTTTGTCCAATTACGAAATACTTTATAAAGCTTAAACACAAAAGATTACTAGATTAGCTAGACTGCAAAAGGAATGAAAAACTCGCAATTTTCAATTCGACCTCTCATTGCGAGATATACGAAAGAATCTGAACACTTCTTTACGTTATTGTATCATTTTTCTTTACGTGAACCTACCAAAGTAGATCGCAAATTTGTGGTTCTTAATATCTGACTTAAAAGATCACTAATATTAAGTTGTCTTTTTGTGCGCATTTACAGAAAGATTCGGAATAGATGTTTAAATTAAATTTAAGAACTTTGTCAGCGGTTTTGCAATGAAATGCCATAGGCATGTGCTGAAATATCCAACATTCCCTGGTCAAATATGATAATAACATAAATAAAATGAAAATGCATACATATAAAAGGGAATATGAGAATATCAAACACTGCAAAAATCATTTGTCCAATATCATTTATTACTTTATTTGTAGTATTATTATTATATTAATTCTGTAAAACTTTAGTTTCCTAGTTGAGGAATGTGAGAATTCAAATAAAATCTGTTCCGACATAAACATGTAATCAATCCTGTAATTCTTCTAAAATAACATTGTCAAGTTGGGAAGGACAGATTATTCCAATATTATGTCTATTGCATATTCTGATCTTAATACGAATTTTAAAAAAAATATGCCGAATGCTAGCAACATACTGCTATATTCCCATTGAAGAGATGCTCTCATCGCCTCGGTTCCGATATTAAAACAAGACAAACACAGAGATTGCTATATTCTAATTGACGAACAATTAATAATTTCAATAATTATCCTTGCATTTATCCAAGACCCTAACATCCAGTCCTGTGATTCTGTTAGACGACATTCACAAGAGTAGGTTCTACATTCTTTTATTCAAGCATTCCACGTCGCTATCCATCAAATGCACATCCACACTGTTTCATTGAACAACAATCATTATACAAAAAGCGTGAATTCTGCACTGAATACCGTATTTTTCCGGAAAATAACCAGCGACTTTTTTCTCGAAATATGTGGGGCGTGGCTTACATATGATTTGTGTCTTCGAACCTTGAGCGGCCAGGGATAGGTGAACATAGCTTCACGAAAACCGGTCACCAGCGTCGAACCAGTTATGTCCACGTTATTGAATTTATAGGAGTGCGAGTTAAATAAAGGTGCGGACTATAGTGCAAAAAATACGGTATTCGAACGTAACAGAATTTGTTGCAGTTAAACTCATTAAAGCAAAAGCTATTAATTTTATCCAAACATACAATCCTTGATGGTTAATATCTTTCAAACTATTTTTTTAATATTTCAAGGCGGAAATGCCACCAGTACGCACAAGGTTACAGGGAGTGAAAGTGAGAGAAAAGTCAGAGAATTGGGAAGATTGAGGAAAAGACAAAACTGAACGTGATTCAAGAATATAGAAAAAGGTTTTTAATTTTTTGAAAATTGTATTTATTAGGGAAGTGAGTAAACGGAAGGGAGTTCCGCAGGAGAGAAGTGCGATAAATTAAACTGTTGGATTAGAAGTGGCGGTTATATTTAACTATATCAACAGTAAATGAGTGAGAACTAGATGCCAATCAAGTAGCATGCTTAAATTCATGTGTTCCGGGCACCAGGGGATAAAAAGTTTATCATAGAAATAACCACGAAAATATTTGTAGAAAAGACAGAGGGAAGCCACGCCATGTCGGTGAGAAGTGCCAAGTCAGGACCGATTACATTTCAGATTCTTCTTTGGATTTTGCCTAGAACCTCGAGATGAATAGCAGGAGCACCAGACTAAATATGGCAGCAGTAGTCAATGAATTATGAATATTCCAGATGGATTCTGACGATAAAAATGTTCTCGTAGATGCTAACTATTGATTCGACTTGTCAGTTGTAAAAGTGAACTCAAAAAGGTTCTCCAGGTTTCTAGCGTCAACCATGCCGATGATAGACAGAAAAGGTTCTCTATAGTGGTTAAACGAGAGCGGTTCTCTTTTGGGGCGTTAAAATTTACAAGTCATTTCCTACCCCAGTTAATCACTAATCAGATGGGCTTTTCAAGACCAGCAATCAGGTTTACTTTGTTAGCTCTGACGAATTTGCTATTGAGACAAAAGTAAATGGTAGTGCCATTTGCATAAATACCAACTTGAGAAAATGATGACACAAGGAAGATAATTAGTGAAGATTAGAAACTGCGTAGGGTGCAGGATAGTGCCTTGAGGACACCTGCGTTCCTGTGAAAGGATATGGATAAGGGCCCATTCAAAACAGCCTTCATTTCAATATAGCAATGATTAGATTAAATCAAACAATACCGTAACCCGCGGAGCTTACATAGAAGACCAGCGTGCCAAACCCTGTCAAAGGCTTTCGAAATATCTAGAGCCACAGACATTAACAAGAGCTTGATATATATATTCATTTATGGCCGTAAACACACCAGCAGTAGACTTACCGAAACGGAAACCATTTTCTTTGTCCGGGAGTAGGTCTCAAAAATTAAGATGCCCAACCACTTCATCATTTATTAGAGCCTCGGATACTTTGCCGAAAACCTGTAAGAGAGTAAATAAGGCGATATTTTTAGGGTTCAGAGGGTTCCCCAGAGATCATAAAACAGGAACTACATAAGAGTCGGTGGTGGTGGGGGGGGGTCTTTCAACATGCTTGAAAATCGAGTCTCCGTACTAGGGAGGGGGGGAATCAGCTTTGTGTATTTCGGATGTGTTGAGTGTTTTGGAAGAGAATTTCCGTGCAAAGCATTCAAAATTATCTGTTGTAGATGTCAGGAATTCGGATTGATTGAATTGGAATTGAAGATCGAAGAGGAATTGAAGACTTGCTCTTGTTCAACAAACTCATCCAGAGCTGACAATAAGAGAAAAATCTCTCAGGAATTATTTCCATCTTTTCTAAACCTTCCATTGAATCTTCACCTTTTAATATGATTTAAGACTGCTTACTGCACCCAATGTTTGCGACTGATTGAAAAAGAAACACCGAGAATTATATGAATGGCAACCTTTTGATAGGATGTGCGAATAGTGCTACGGTTAGCGTCTCGAAATGTGAAATCGAGTTCAAATTTTGGTCAGTTATGTTTCGTTCTCTTCTCGCTAATGTCGTTAGAAACAGCCTATATTCACCTTTCTCTAACTATCTGTTAATTAGCTGGCCGGAATGAGTTCTTTTGACTTGGTAGGACAATTCTGAATTCAGTACCAACCTAAAGAGTGACGTGCTACGGCAGATTATCTGGCCCTAGACACACCTACTTCTACAGCAGCAGCAGCAGATGTGGCTCCACTGTGGCCCAAGACTGCCTACGTGCTCGTGATCGCAAAGTTTTTTTTTGTTTTTTTTATGAG
>CAHIKZ030001237.1:485000-569944 GCA_903632075.3 Acanthosepion pharaonis
AAGATCTCGGATCTGTCAGAATTAATTTATGCCATGACGCGGCGAGTAACGGCAGAATGCGAATAAAAGATAGCAATCTGACCATGGCAAAAAGGAAAAATTCAAATTGGTCAAGAGGCTTACAAAGCGGAATGCTGGAAGATAAATTAGGCCGAGAATACGACCGAAATAGAATCTCCTGAGACCACCCCAAAGAAAAGGGAAGGGAAAAGAGAAAAAGGAAAAGAATAAACCGTTAACTATCTTTCGAAGATATCATTTGGTTTTGGAAGAGAACCACCTGTTTCATGTCCAGACCTTGCCATGATAAAAGTTTGTTACCTGGACAGACTATTGGCGACAGAAGTACGAAGACGTTGATGGAGATTCACTTGACCACCCACATAATCTCTTGGCGAAAATCTCATTGATAATCCCAGATGACATTCAGTTAAGATAGAAATTTAATGACCACATTACGAGTCGTGGGGGTCCTAGTCGGGGTAAAGAAAAGAAAAAGGAAGATAATTTTTTTTTTATTTGAGCGCTAATTGTAAACTGAGGCTAGTCTAGCCACACCCACACTGCCAAGCGTTCATTGGCTGAAAGGTGGCGAGAGCGATGGGCGAAGGTAAACATATGAGAAAGAAGAGAAACCTGTTGACACCTCTGAGGAGATTGGTGTGAGATAACAATATGAGAAAGAAGGGAAACCTGTTGACGCCCTCTGAGGGGATTCGTGAGAGGTACCAATATGAGTAAGGAAGAATTTGCGAGGACAATTCCCTTAAGAACCCCTCTAAAACAGAAAGTAATGGACTTCCAAAAATGGGAAGTGATTAATTTTCCTGTCCGAAAACAAAGAAAATCCTTATTGCGGATTTGGAATTATCGAGGAACACAAACCACGACGGCCCCCCCCCCACCCGGTTTTGGTCGGCGTCCATATAAACGAACGTCCCCAGAGCAGACGCAGACAGTAGTAGCGGACAGCCGGCAGACGGTAGCAGTTGAGCTGTGAACTCGGAAACTAGCCTCGCAGGAGCGGACTGAAAGATCCCACGCATTCTAACCAAAAACAATTATTTTTTGAAGAACGACTTAGACTCACATCACCAAAACTAGCTTTACGAATATCGCCTGAAGATACCAAAAACCAGTTTCTTGAAAAAAAACTTAAGATATTAAGACTCGCCTAACAAACGCAAAGTGTCACGTATCCATAGAAGCGGTTTGGGAGAAAGAAGCAGTCCTGTATTCAGTAACCAGATATAAAGATATTTGTTATTCTTTTTTTTAACACATTTGAATCTTTCGAGTTTTTACTTTATTTTCTTTTACATATACTTGTGCAGTGTCACCTTTGCTCGAATTTGGCTTGCACTACGGCCCGACGACTGATTGATTTCGTCTACCTAAGATCAAATCACAACGTGGGTAGGTTAGACTAGAAATCAAAGCAGTTACTTCGGTAACCAGACGTTGAAGGCGAGCTGGGAACGACAAAGCTGATGCCGAATCTGACCAGATTCCCATCCGAAGCAGCCAAGGGTTAGATCGTCACAGGATAGCACGGGAGAGGCCCAGGGCGACGTCACAATGTTTATTGTTAGCATTCTTGCTAATGTTTATGTTTTCGAGTTTAACTTTGTGTTTATTTTTTTCTAGTGCATCTACATATTTAGTTTTATATTTGCCAAAAATAATTTTGTTGCTTGAGTTAGTTGAGAGTCTTTATTTCACAGATTTGTGCAAGTTTTTTTTAAAATTCCTGGTGGGTGTTTGGATTCTTGCTAATGTATTTATTGTTATAAAGTTCTTTAGTATAATGCATGTATATTCTTTTGGATAGGTCGAAAATGGTGTCCAGAAATTTGATCACCTTGGCATGGGTTTTAATTATGATATTTAGTCCATGACCTTTGAAGACTTTGATGTTTTCTAAGTCGATCTGTTTGTTGTAAGTTGGTGTTACGTAGGAGAATAACTCCATAGTCTCTGCACAGACCAGTGTCCATGCTATCGAAATTAAACCAAAGTCTCTATAGAAGCAAAACGCCAACTAATCCACAAACCTCTGCAGAATCGAACCCTCCCATTGCTATAGAAAATGTTATATATATATATATATATATATATATATATGCGTGTGTGTGTATGTGTGTCTGTGTGTGTGTGTCTGTCTGAGTGTGTTGGGGTTGATTTGTATATGTGTTTATTGTGTTGATTCTGTGTGCAAAATTTGATATGACTAAAAAATATATCTGTAAAAGGACATTATAATTAAAAAAATATTCACACACAAATGCACACACACACACACACACACACACACACACACACACACACATATATATATATATATATATATATATATATATATATATATATGCAGAAAAAGACAAGCGGAAACTTATCTGAACCGACGTATTTTGTTCACTGCGGGAATTATCCAAGAGGAAAAAACGCGGCATACTTCCTCCAGCCACCCCAGCAGCTTAAATGTACAATCATCAAATGTAAATAGACTTCAGCATTTGCCCTAAACAAAAGAAACTTCCAGCACTTACCTTAATCCCTCACGCGCAAAATACAAAATCCGCTATATATACAAACTGCTAAACACACACAGGACAATGTTCAACTTTGTGAAATCTGAAGAGACATTGCCTTGCATAAATATACTTTTTGGATAAGATGCTTACGATAAGTCTTTGCATTCATTCTGATACTATCATCAGTTTCCAAGGAAGCTATAATTTTGAAAACTACAATACTCGCTACGTCCCTATCTCGTCGTCTCCTGAGCCGAGTAGGCGGAATATTTTCAAGTTTTCCGGTCGTTTCTTATTGACATGATTCCCATGAATTCAACAAACAATTTAATATTAAATATCCTAAATGTTAGATTAAACAAAATTATTTTTTGCTTATTTTCAGATTAGTTATATTAGTAAATTTTACAAGTATTAAAATGTTCAGTTTGTTATATATCTATACAAGTTAACTTCTCAATAAAATTTATATTTTCGGAGGATTATATATCGAGACATTTTTTATTCCTGAATGCAATAAAATTTGATAATATATCGGTGAAAATTCAAGAAATAAATAAGTGACTTGGAAGTACGCCACACTGCAAGATTTAACAGTGTTTACCCCTCTGTGGTCTGTTTCAAGTTCCAATAGCCTTTACACCTCTACGGTCAGTTTGGTATTTTTATGAATAAAAGCAAAACTTCGTCTTGAAAAAAAAAAGAGTTCAGGACAACATTTATTGTCCGAAAGAAAACTAACTTTTCATATTAAAGTACAAAATAAAACTGCCAGAAAATGATATTCATACATAATCTTTTCATTATCTGTTATCGTCAAAGGAATACATATTGGGATATTCTAAAAAAAAACTACATTGCTTTACCTATGCCGACGTAATATTCTTTTTCTGTTTATTTCAAAAGATTTCAATTAAACACAGCCTAGTAGTAACAAGGCTGGTTTTAACAACGTGTGTATACACATTGTCTCACCCTAGTGCACATATAAACCAGTACGCACCTAACAATTACCTGCTGTAAATCTGTTGTTCCTGCTGCATAGCAATAAACAGTGGCTTTTGGCTGTCATGCAGAAAATGGGATTCAATGTCCAGAATAATTTTTTTTTCAATAAAGAACGCATACCTACGTACAGGCAAATATGGTTTGCAACCAAATGGACAATACACAGACACAAACACACACACACGCACATATACTAACTCTAACCCTAACACATACACAGATGACTATATATATATATATATATATATATATAGAGAGAGAGAGAGAGAGAGGAGAGTAAGAGAGAAAGAGAAAAAGAGAAAGAGTGACATAGACATAAAGACTGACATGGATAGATAGATAGATAGATAGATAGATAGATAGATAGATAGATAGTGTGGCAAGGATAGCTAGAGAGAGAGAGAGAGAGAAAGTGACAGAGAGAGAGAGAGAAAGAGAGTGACATATACAGATAGATAGTAGGAAAAGATAGGTGGATATAAAGAAAGACTGGCATAGAGAGAGTAAAAAAAGTTAGAGGGCGGAGAGTGTAATAGATACATAGAGTTAGATAGATAGATAGATAGATAGAAAGAAAGAGTGACATATATAGAGATAGAGAGAAAGAGAGTGAGAAAGAGATAAATGGAAAGCGTAACGTAGATACATAGATAGATAGATAGATAGATAGATAGATAGATAGAAACGTTCTCATTTCATCAGTGAGTTGATTATCATTTATTATTTGAGTGTTGTCATTGTTTCTTTGCCAATGATATAATCCTATTTTCCCTGCCAACCATTCGCGATAAAAAAAAAAGCAACATTTTGTTTTTTGTTCTTTTTTCTCGACCTACGCAGCGTCACATAAAAAACGCTGGTCACTCCTGAAGCATGACACAAGATAAGGATAAATGTTTTGTAACCTGATTCAGTGCTGCATTGTCAAATGCGATAGATTGACTTTTCATGCACAAGCCATCAACCCACCGTCACATATACTGATATTCTCCCAAAGTAAATCGGTTCTCTACGTTTACAACCATGCAGTGTCCCTTCAGGACGTGGGCGATCGTAGTTCTGAACTATTTCCTGTTCTTTGTTACTCGGACTCTTTTAACCATCCTTCTTTCTCTTTTGTTCTACCATCTGTTCATATAAACCTGTTAAGTAGGTCATTTGTTTCGCCATCTTTCTCTTGCCTTCAATACGTCCTGTGTGTGTTAGATTCTTTATACCGTCTTTCCTCATTATGTTTCTACAACAGTCTCTTTTTAAATGTTTCTTTTGAATTCCTATTTTTCTTTAAACTTCCTTGTTATTTATATGTTCTGTCAATGATATTCTCATCTTTCGTTTGTAGAAACACATCTCAGTCGCTTCAAACTTCTTCCTTATCCGGGAGGAGATTCTTCCAAAATTCACCGGCAGACGACGGATTATATATTACATAGCGCTTCAGAAATCTTTTCCTTGTTTATAAATACATTTTTCAATCTCTTAATACTTTGCTTACTTTCTAGAATGCATCTTTCACTGTTCCTATGTGCCGTCGGATTTCCGTCGTCTGTTATTATACCATTACCTTCCTAATTCACATCGCTTTCTTTTTTGCAGACAACCAAGTCTTCAGTTAATAGTTAGTCCTTTCTTCTTATATTTCTCTATAAACTTATCTAATAGTTCTTCAGTGTTCTTTCTGAGTCAACCATCTACACAATGTAATTTATGTATCGACCGACAATAAATCCTGGTTCATTACGATTGACCTGTTATTAAGCTCAGGTTATTTTGGCCTAGTCAAGTGGAAGTTACTGTATAAGCATCGAAATCATTACAAAAAGAAAGGGTCTAAAAGTTTGATAAACATTGGTCTACAACAAGGTTCTTTGTAGTAAGCTTAGTACAGTACAATTTTAATGTGTAAAAACGCTTAGTAGTGTACAATTTTAAATAGTAAATACTAAGGTTACGTTAGTATAGCACAATTTTAAATGAGAAATGGAAGTTGTGTAACACAAATCTTATAAGTTCAGAGCGTTTGTTTTCTTATTTTTAAAATCAGCATTTGGAAACCTCGTTTTTATCTCGCCCTACCTCTAATCATTGTCTTAAAACTGTCTGATCCAGGAAAAGTGCATATTTTTATTATCATTATTATTATTATTATTATTATTATTATTATTATAAATTATGATCTAGCTTTAATTATTGTTTTAATACCTTTCTTTCTTTTTTTCCTATCTCTTCATGTTACATTACCTTTCCTATCATTCTCTGTTCGATTTCAGAATATTCTATTTTTTCATCTTTTTGTTCTGCGTCAGTTTGTTTTTTATTTTTATTAGACACCTTTCAAATGGCCACCGTCTTTTTGTTCTTCTCCCCACGCGTACTGGCCATATCTCAATAGACTCCATGTTTCGCAAGTGAAAATTGATCTCTGCAGATAAAGGATCAATGTCACGACATGATGACATGTATTGGGTTTTAACGGACGGATTAAAAACGACTAGGGTGCGATGATAGCTTTTTAACACGTTCGACAGCCAGGATAGATTACAAGCCGACAACGATGCGGAGACAGAGGGAGAAAGAGACAAATAGGAAAAGATAAAAAAAAATAAAAATAATAAAATAGAAAAATATCCTCGGCAGTAAGGTGACGAAGTAACACATGGTATGTTGGCCAAGTGGGCATTAGACGAGGCTAACAGTAAGGAAGACGCCATTTTACTCGATGTGAAGAGAGATGGCCCAAATCAATTTGCATACAACATTTGCATAAGCTCATGAGAAGTGATTAGATCTCACATTTCCAAGTTTTAGGCACTGACGCATGTGTAACTCGCACTATCCAGGACAAATGTGGTTTACTCATGAGTGTTTGATTAAAAAATTTGTTGTCTGATGTAAACAGAAATTCTTTAACTTGTTAAGACAAACGTAATAGATAGATAAAATCACTAGAATGACTGAGGGTATATATATATATATATATATGCTTATTTATATATATATATATATAATTATATATATATATATATATATATATATATATATATATATATATATATATATAGTTTATGAAAAACTAGGTAATCCGTATAGGTAGACCCAAGGAGGATAAAATCCAGAGAGCTCAATGTAAATCCAGAACAAATAATTTAAATAAAAACAGACCCCTTTAAGGTTCCATGTAATAAATTATTTCATCACAGCCCTTTTAAAGGACTGCGGATCATCAGACTTTACTTCCAATGGTTGAAACGTAAAATATATATATATATATATATATATATATATATAAACCCTCTGTCATTCTAGTGATTTTTTATCCATCAACGTTTGGATTTCAGAATTAAACAACATTTACCTCCCATTATTTTGAATCCGGCCGCTAGTGGTAGTCAGCTGGTGAATACATCCGGGCCTTCCATAGCACAGCATGCTATAAACAGTAGGGAATGTGTGTATGGCTTGAATGTCGACCGTTTTACCATTCTGTCTAGTCGCACTCAATATTTCATCTTAAAGCATTGGACTCCATTTACATTAGATCTCGTAAGCCTTCTCTTTGCAAACAGAGAGATTGTTGGGTTTGGATGTGATTGGAACTCTAATGTTTCTTTTGTCTCATTCCCTCATTTCATCCTTTTAGTCCTCTAAGATATACCGAGAAAATAAACTTGATAAAATCTGATTCGAAACCGGTCTTTCTTATGATTCTGCATTCTCTTCCTCACTCTCTTTCTTACTCTCTCGTTCGGTCTCGGTCTTTCTCTCTCTTCCTTCCACTCTCCTCTCTCTCTCATTCTCAAACTCTCTCACTATCATAATTCCGCACACTCTTCTTCACTATCTTTCTTGCTCGCTCTTTCTCTCGGTCTTCTTCTCTCACCCTCTCTCTCTCACCCTCTCTCTCTCTCACTCTCTCTCTTTCTCTCTCTCTTGCTGAGGAACATACATTCTATTTTCTTATAGTATAAACTCCTGTCATCTCGCTTTCTTTTCAATTTTTTACAAGGACTTGTAAAGCTCCCTTCGTGTTTTCAGTAAATCCCGGTAGGTCATCTATTTCGCTTATGATCGCCCGCAGTATAGGATAAAAATTTTGATGTGAACAAGATGTCCTTGTCTTATTCTTCATTCCATTTCTGTGTACTTTCTCGTCTTAGTTTCAATTCGAATGAATACGTCTTTTTGCTACTAATTTGTTTTAGCATAACCGTGCCGGCAAAGTGTAATGCTTAAATGATCACCCAGATTGATAGCGATTCACCCAAACAGATATTTTCATAGGGCAGACACCTTATCAACCATATTAATAGCACAGTTACCTGCTCACCAACTGTCATAGTAGCACATTGATCATCGACTGCGTATGCACGGGCAGTTGATCAACCATTTCAATGACACAGACAACTGATCACTCATTTTCATACCTCGGTCCCCTGATCACGCCTTTTGATATGATGGTCACGTGATTAACCTTATTGATAGGCCATTCAATTTATCACCCATCCTGATAGCACGGTACCAGATCATCTATTTTCATAGCACAATCACCCATTTTGATAGTACGATCATCTCATCACCCGTTTTAATAGCACGGTCATGAGGTTATCTATTCTGATAACGCAGTCACATAATCAACCAATGTCATAGCAATGTCATCTTATTATCCATTTTGATATGATGGTCACTAATCACCCACATTGATAGCATCGTCATGTGTTCACCTATTTTAATGGTGTGTTCACCTAATCAACCATTTTCACAGAACTGTCATCTGATCACCCATTTTCAATAGCATTTTGATAACACGGTCATGTGATCATCTATTTTGATTGTACGGAAAACTAAACACCCATTTTCATAGAACGGTGATGTCATCTTCTATTTTCATTGCGTGGTCACCCAATCAAACATTTTCATAGTATGGTCATCTTAATAACCCTTTGATAGATCTGTCACCTAGTTACCCAGTTTGATGGCACGGTCACTCTATCCCCTATTTTGATGACGTGGTCTCCTAAACAACCGCTTTTATAGCAAGGTCATCTTATTATCTATTTTGATAATACGGGCACCTAATCAACCATTTTGACTGAAAGGTCATGTTATCACCAATATTGATGTCATGATCACATAATCAATCCTTTACATAACACGGCCATCTTATCACCTATTTTGATGGTCTGATTACCTTATCATCTATTTTGATAGCACGATCATATATTTTGATGGCCTGCTAACATAATCAACCACTTTCATATAACCGTCATATTATTACACATTTTAATAATATGAACAACCTAATCACTCATTCTGACAGCATGGTCATGTGATCATTGATATTGATCTCATGGTCACTCAAACAGCCATTTTCATAGCACAATCATTTAATCAATCATTTTGATAGTACATTCATTTGGTCATCTATTCTGATGGTACGATCATCTAATAACTCATGTTCATCGTACAATCAACTAATCTCCCATTTTAATAGCACAATCTTGTGATGAACTATTTTAATGACAGGCTTAACTCATCCATCATTTTCATAGCACGGTCAGCTTAACATTTATTTTGATATAATGTCGCTTAATCACACATTTTAATAACAATGCCATGTGATCCCCGATTGTGATGGTGCGGTCACCTAATCAACAACTTCATAGCAAGGTCATCTTATCAGCCATTTTCATAGTAAGGTCATCTTATCAGCCATATTTATAGGATGGTCATGTGATAACTTATTTTGATGGTGTTCTCAGCTAATCAATCCTTTTCGCACCTCGGTCATCTTATCACCAATTTTGATTTTACTGTCACCTAATCACCCATGTCAATAGTAAAGTCATGTGATCACCTATTTTGATGGCGCATTCTCTTAATAAACTATTAACATAGCACGGTTATCTTATCACCCATTTTAATAGTATGGTCACCTAATCACCCATGTCAATAGTACTGTCATGTCATCAACTATTTTGATGGTGCATTCTCTTAATAAACCATTAGCATAGTACGGTTATCTTATCACACATTTTAATAGTATGATCACCTAATCACCCATGTCAATAGTACAGTCATGTGATCACCTATTGTGATGGCGCATTTTCAGAATCAGCTGTTATCATAGCACGGTTATGTTATCACCCATTTTAATAGTATGGTCACCTAATCACCCGTGTCAATAGTACTGTCATGTAATCAGCTATTTGGATGATGCGTTCTCTTAATAAACCATTAGCACAGTACGGTTATTTTAAGACCCAATTTAATAGTATGGTCACCTAATCACCCACGTCAAGAGTACAGTCATATGATCACCTATTTGATGGCGCATTCTCAGAATCAACCGTTATCATAGCACTGTTACCTTATCACCCATTTTAATAGTATGGTCACCTAATCACCCGTGTTAATAGCACTGTCATGTGATCACCTATTTTGACGGCGCTGTTACCTTATCAACCCTTTTCATAACAGAGTCACATGATCATCTCTGTTGATATCAGTAAACCTGTGTTCATCTAGTCACCATTTTTTCATGATTAATGAATACTATTTTCAAATCTCTTTTCAAGTTAAATTAAATTTAATTTAATGATTTCTGCTACATAAACATCTTATTTCCTCTCCTTATCTTAGCAAAGATCCTCTTTCAATATCTTGATCTGTTTCATAATTGCTGCAATAGCCATTTGAATTATTGACTTCCTGCTATCATCAAAGCAATCGGATTTTTATCATCAATGTCAGTAACGAGTATCAAATGCTGGCTCACTGCACTTTACACTTTGAAAGGTTTACATTCACTAAATTAATTGTTGCTTTTGAGGAAAAACTCCTCTGAGCTCCCAAAATTCGCATGAAAATTTCTAAAATCTTCCATGCATTTGAAATGAGTAGACGATTAATTATATTGGGTGCTTCATTGTCCTTTTTGAGAAGTTTTGTATTGGCACAAGAAGAAAAAAAAACAAATACATCAAGATGCTTATAAATGTGTGGCGGTAAACCAACAATGTCTTATGATATCATTACTGGGTCTTTTAGATGGCGGTAATGATGTTTACCACCTGAAATCATGACAAGCTTCAAGGTCATCATCATCTGGTATCACTATCGCTCTTCCCGCTGTAATAATATAATGAATTATTTTGTTATTTATTCTATAGTTATTTAGTGGAGCAGTGGTTCGCTAAGTAATTTCGTCGATTGTTTTCCGGACAATTTTTGCTGGAATGCAATAATAGATTACAGGTTTTTCACTGAATATCCTCACTCTTGACCGACAGAAACACTACAATGCGAAAGGGACATTTAAGGTAAGCTTACTATATATGTATTAGGGGGGTAAGCCTTTGGGCACTTCATATATATATTTAATATACACTCCATGCTTACATTTAATATTTACGTGATTGCAAATACTACTCATAAACGCTTCTTCTTTCCATGCAAATCGCCACGTTCCTTTAAAAACGGGTAGAGTAGTGTATAGCGACTCGGATTGAGGAATCAGAGAGCCATGTTCGAATTATAAAACAAATCTTTTCCATTCGATTGCTCAATGAATGTTCTGCCACGACAATTGTTATTAATTACACCGAGATCAATAACCAATATATAGAGATGAGATTATAATTATTGTTAAAACTCTCTAATAAGGGGCCATGGGGGAGTAATAGATAGAAGCTCGGATTGAGGTATCAGAGAGCCGAGTTCGAATTCCAGTCAAATCCATTACATTCACTTACGTGCCAATTACCCTTCTTCTCCACCCCCTCAGCTATTGGTAAGTAGCAGGACAGACCGGGTTCTATAGGCTTGGATGACAACTGATCTACCGCAGAAAGAAATGACAACCTACCGCAGGAAAATCTGCCTCGTCAGTCATGTATCGAAAGATACATGATAGCTTGCGCATAACTGACTGACTCTTAGACGGTTATCCTTTCCATGCTATTCGAATTGTTCTTTTCCAAACGGGCTTCAAATTGTTAAAGTATATGTGGTTCCAGTGATGAATTCGATGTCTCCAGATTCTTCATCAATTTGGAACTGGCTTCAAATCAGTAGATTGAATAAGCCATGGAAGTAATCTGCATTATAAGTGAGTTAATTTATCTATATATATATATTTCGGGTCGCCATATTGTTAATAGAACAAATTCGGTCAACTTTCATCTGTGGAACCAGTGAAAACAAATTTGGTTTTAAAATCGCTTGCTACATTCTTCCCTCCTTTATCGCCCGTTGAACCGTTTTTGTCGTGAGTATCGCTACAATAAGACGGAAGTATTATGGTTTGGGGGTACTATGGTGGCCAAAATTTCAATTTTCATTGCGTTCAGTCAAAGAATGCTTTTTTGCGAAGTCTTCTGAAATTGGTCAAGTGTAAAATTCATCGAATAATTTCTATCTTGAAGATGATGCTTCTTAAAGAGGCCCCCCTCCCACAAAAAGAATATGATTCACATTAATTCAAAGCCAGTATAAGAACATAAAAAAAAAGAAGAGAATACGACCTAAATATTATTACGCTTGATATGAGACACCCGTGAGGAAAATCTGAAAGGAAGCACAAGGGAAGTGTGAAGAAATAACTTCGGTTGACAGACTTTATTTAGTTGATAACTGCAGTTGATATTCAGGTAAGCTTATTCCAAAATATAATTCTAAGGAGACTTTACTGAGAACACTGAACAGAAAAAAGTAATGAGAGAAAATGAGTGAATCTCAGGAAAATGGAACGTGATGGGAAGTGAAGTAAAAAAAAAAACGTCACTTTTTTAATTTCTCAGGAAATATTCTAGTTCTTAAAATAACAACAATTTTCAATATTTCATGTATTATAATAAGCTATAATTTTACCCGGAACTAAAACACAAATAAAACTCATCTGTTTACTATGTCCATTCCCTGTTATTATATGGCATTCGTAGTGCTTAGCTTTAATTAAATTCTTTCAAAAAGATCACATTTTACTACCACATCCGCGTTCATGTCTGTTAGCAACTCTCGTCAAAATTCGTACATTCTACTTTACTGTGTTTATCATTAAAAAAAAGAAATAAGCAATACTTTCAACAGATTATTATTTTTAACAACGAGAAACCTGCGACTCAGATGCGAAACTATAATTATGGAATTTACTTTGAATAATCAAAGATGTCTAAAGTGGTCTGCAATATTTCTTGCACAACGATGTCTAGTTATGATCGAGAGTAATGAAAATATTGCTTTATAATAATTTGAAACAATATGCTAAAAATATCCTAATCAGGGGATAAAAGTCGTTATCCCCCAAAACATTATATCCACATAAAATTTAAATGGAAAAATACTTGATTGTATTTAAAGGTTCTTTTATTAAAACTAAGGTTGGCAGATATTTTACAATTTAAAAAAAATAAGTGTTTGGGATCTGAGCAATAAATCAAACCAAAACAAAAATTAATGAAAGGATAAATAAATATTTCTAATGACAACGTAACATTTGTTGAAATCTACTTTCAAAATATCTGTGAAAGGAGAAAAAATCCAATATTGGCTTGAATAATATTTACATCTTTAGCAACTGACTGGAAAAAATAAAAATTCATATGTAATATTTTTAAGAAATATTTCATCTGACAATAGGGTTTGTACACACTGCAATATATATATGAGATTAAATATCTATATTTCTGAGATGAGGTATTATGTACACTATTTATATTATACGGACTATTGTCCTCATCTTTATCGCCATGTTTGTCACAACGTTTCGGCCGTTGTACGCTCCAGCTTTTTAACCAGGTATTGAACACACACTCTTTGGGTCCTGTCACTAGATCTAACTAACGCCTTTATCCACTGTGCCATATGTTCTTGAGAACAGCTGAGTATGAATTTCTGGGTATTATAAACTTAATGTCTTCAGCAACCTTTTTTTTACCAGTGTTCATATTGCCCTTTTTGGCTGCTATCATTGCATTCTTTTTACCAGAGCTCATATTGCAATTTTTGTTGTTATTATCACTTTTTCTCTGGCACTGGTTCCCACATTACATCCATTTCTATGCTTGGTCGACTCAGGAGATATTTGTGCCACAAAGAAAAGTGGTCGATCCAAGAATTTATAAGCACTTTCTCGTCAGTCTCATCTTCGTATAAGTTCAATACAATAGTTGTTGTTAATTCAATAGCCTTCCCCGTGGAGTGTGAGATCAGAGCCACACCCGCACTAGAACCACAGACACATAAATCTCATTATTGCTACTATGACTTCCTTAATAAGTAAGTTTTTGTTTTTTGTTGTTGTTTTTTTTTTGTTGTTTTTGTTTTTTTTACCGATTGAAATGTTAAAGTAGATTTTCAGGTTAGCTTTTTTGTTTCCTGCCATTGTTATTGTCTTTTTTTTCTTTTTCTTTTCTTTTAGGTTAACATAACTTTCTTTCTGATGATGATTTTTCACTAGTTAGAGTAGCACTCTACTCTGCTTGAAGACTTAAGAAAATTCCGGTGAACAAGTGAAAAAAATATTATTTCACAAAACATTGAAAAGAAAAGGCAAAAATGAAAAGACGAAAAAGGTTAAAGTCAAAAACTTGAGAAGAAGAAATACAAATGTCTTGTCTTTTTCTTAGCTACAATATACAAAATACGACAGAGTTTTGTATTATTTTTGTACAAGTTTTTTTTTTCTGCAAACATTAGAGTGAGCACCTGATACTTTTGCTCATACAGGTTTTACGTGGGAAATTGTGTGCCGTTTAAGAGAATATTTAATTTTCATATGCACGAGATACAAAATATATTAGTTTTCATTGAGATTTCAGCAAAATTTATGGGTTGATATCGTTTGTGGCAGACATCAAAGCTTACGTTTTACCTTCCCTTTGTTAGTACAGTTTAACATATATGGTGTGGTGTGCTCCCTCTAAAGATTCTATGTTGATCTCTTCCGCCTTCTATAAGATTAGTAGGAGAGAAGGCCGTCGGGAAGAAGTCGACCAGACTGTTCATTTCTGTTGAACTCTCTGCCTCAGTAGAGAGGAACTCGGACGAAGCTTTGCCACGGAGCAAAGTTTCGTCCGGGGAGGTAGACAGTCCCTGAACCCGTCTAGGCGGGTTCAATGGAAATATTTTTGGCCGAGCCTACGGGCTCGGAGAAACCCACGTTAAACTCGGCCTTCTGCCACATACATATCTTGTGGGGAGATTGTTAACTATAACGGTCGACCAGACTTTTTATTGCTGTCGAATTCTGCGCCTCGGCAGGGAGGAATTCGGACGAAGCTTTGCCGCACGGCAAAGTTTCGTCCGGGGAGGTAGACAGTCCCTGAACCCGTTTATACAGGTTCAAACGGAATGTTTTAGCCGAGCCTACGGGCTCGGAGAAACCCACGTTAAACTCTGCCTTGTGCCACATACATTACTTGTGGAGGGACTGTTAAATATAACAGTCGACCAGATTGATCATCTGTCGAACTCTCTGCCACGAGCGGGGAGGATCCCGTACGGGGCTTTGCCGCGAAGCGGGGTTTCTTCAGGGGCGGTGGACGGGCCCTGAGCCCGTTTGTGCGGCTTCTAAGGGAATGTTTTTGGCCGAGCCTACGGGCTCAGAAAACCGACGGTAAACTCGGCCTTGTGCCACTTACAACCCTCGTGGTTGTGGTAGGGGAGCTGTTAAATATTAACAGTCAACCAGATTGTGCATCTGTCAAAATCTCTGCCTTGAGCAGAGAGGAACCCCGATGAGTCTTTACAGTGAGGTAGACAGTTCTTGAACCCGTTTATACGGGTTCTAAGGGAATATTTTTGGCCGAACCTACAGGCTCGGAGAAACCCGCATTAAACTCGGCCTTCTGACATATACATACCTCTTGGTGGAGGGGTTAAATATTAACAGTCGACCAGATTGTTCAACTGTTGAACTCACTGCCTCGGCAAAGAAGAATCCGAACGTGGCTTTGCCGAAGAGCAAAGTTTCGTCCCGGTAGACAGGCCTTGAACCTGTTTATACGAGTTCAAAGGGAATATTTTTGACTGAGTCTATGGGCTCGGAAAACCCTCGGTAAACTCGGCCTAGTCCCACATACATCCCTCGTGTGGAGGCGGGGCTGTTAAATATAACAGTCAACCAGATTGTTCATCTCTGTCGAACTCTATGCCTTGAGAAGAGAGGAATCCGGATGAGGCTTTGCCGAAGGGCCAAAGTTTCGTCCGGGGAAGTAGACAGGCCCTAAACCCGTTTTTGCGAGTTCTTAAGGAATAGTTTTGGCTGAGCCTACGGGATCGAAAAACCCACGGTAAACTTAGCCTTGTGTCACATACATCCATCGTGGGGTGGGGCTGTTAAATATAACAGTCGAATAGATTGTTCATTACTGTCGAACTTTCTGGACGAATTTAAAAGTGCAATACTAGAGTTGATGAAACACCAACAAGAACAACAGTTACTTTTGGAACAGAAATATCATGAAAGATAAGAGAAATTCCAACCGAAATTTGAGAAATTACACCTAGAAATTCAGGTTAGACAACAGAAACTGGAAGAAATGCTCCTTCAACACAGAATAAGCAAAGGCACTTGCACAATATATACATCAAAAGCCAATATGAGGACAGCGTAAACGCGTTCTCTCAAAATGCTATATGGAGCGCTATTAAAAAATTTACGTTTGCACCTGAAGAAGAAATTACAGTCGCTCCATACTTTAAACGTTACAAGGACTTATACAATACGGATTGTACAAGTTAGGATGACCATAAAAAGGTTCACCTACTCTTCAGGAAATTAGGCACAGCAGAATATACTGAGTTTGTTAACTATATTTTGCCTAAGAAATCCAGCGACATGAAAGGAGGTTCAATCATTAACAGAACTTTTCAGTCCAAAAACATTATTGTTCCACAAGCGTTGGAAATGCTTGAATCTCACCCGCAAAGACGACGAAGATTATACTACTTTCGCGAGTGTAGTCAATAAACACTGCGATGACTTCAAATTGGCAGAGTTAAGCACCAATAATTTTAAATGTCTGATTTTCATCCTGGGTTTAATTTCAGCGAAAGACGCCGAAATACGTCGAAGAGTACTCAACAAGCTTGAAAACGAGGCCGACGTTAGTTTACAGCAAGTTGCCGAAGATTGCCAACGTTTCGTGAGCGTCAGAGAGAATTCGAAAAACATCGAACAGACTGGCATGTCTGACATTAAAAAATACACAAAAGAAAATTAAAAAGGGTCAACCAAAAAATAATAAGGTTACTTTGCCTTCAGGACCATGTGTCGGGTGTGGTCAATTACAATGGTATAGAGATTGTCCTTTTAAAGATAAAAAAATGTTTTTTATTGCGATAAATTGGGACACAAAAGTTCCCACTGCAGGATTAAGAACAAGACAAAAAAAGTATTGTAAAATTACCAAGTCTGATGAACCAGAAAGTCGTAACATCAGGAAATATATTGAAGTGCAAAAACAAAAATATAAGCCTTGATTCAGGTTCAGACTTATGCATAATTAATTATCAAACATGGAAAAAACTGGATAAGCCCACTTTGTTAAGAACGAAGCGAATAGCGAAAAGTGTAGCTGGCGACCCTATTAATTTTATGGGCGAACTTATAACGAAAGTGACATTCAAAGGTAAAACTTTAAAACTAAAGGCGTACATTATGAAGAATGCGGGTAATTTGTTCGGGACTGATTGGTTAGAAGAGTTTCAACGTTGGGATATCCCTATTAACTCATTATGTCAAAAAGTGGAAAATTTGGCTGGGGAAGGAGAAAAATTGAAAGGTGAACTTAAAAAAAAACCCAACGTTTTCAGTGGAGGACTAGGAAAATGCAAAAAATGTCTGCTAAGACGTAAACCCAGTTTTAAAGAAAAAACGTAACGTTTCATTTGCCTCGTTAAATCAAATTGCGGAGGAGTTGAATCGCATTCAGGAAATAGGAGTTCTGGCAAAGGTTGAATATAGTGAATGGGCATCTACCGCAGTTTATATTTTTTTAAAAAAGAGCAAAGAAATATTCTCTATGAGGCTGAACAGCGCCCTAAAGGATCGCCATTATCCCCTTCCAAGTCCAGAGGAGATATTCGCTAAGCTCAGTGGAGGAAAATATTTTTCTAGGATTGACTTAACCGACGCATATCTAAAAAATAATCGTGGACGAGGAATGCTCGAAGGTCCTTTGCAGAAACACACACAAGGGTTTATACAAATTTTTAAGACTTCCGTTCAGGGTTAAGGTCATCTCTTCCATTTTTCAACAGATCATGGAGACGGTATTAAATGGTCTGGATTTTGCGGTGAGCTATCTCGATGACGTCCTAATGAAAAGCGTGAGCATCGAGGAAGACAAATCGCACGTCTGGCAGGTGTATATGAGAATCCAGGATTACGGATTCAAATTAAAAGACGAGAAATGTGAGTTTTTTCTAATAGAGGATTAAGTACTTGGGGCAAATAATTGACAAAGACGGAAGACGTCCCGACCCAAATAGGGCAACGGCAATAAAGAATATGACAGCACCAGAAAATGTGTCAGTTATTCAAAGTTTATTAGGTCTTGCCAATTATAACAACGTTTTTGTCCCAAGAATGGACAGTTTCAGAGTTCCACTTAATGAATTATTGAGAAAAGATAAAGAGTGGGAATGGACAACCAAATGCCAGGAAGCATTTGAGAAAATAAGGGAGGTCCTTACATTAGATCTGTTCCTGAGTCACTACGATCCAAACCTTGACATCATTGTAGCCAGCGATGCTAGCTACTACAGCATCGGGCGTGCATTTTACACAAGTTAAAGTATGGATCGATAAAGCCAATTGCCCATGCATCTAGGATACTAGTACCAGCTGAAAGGGGTTACTCGCAAATAGAAAAGGAAGCCTTAGGAATCATTTTTGCGGTGACTAAATTTCAAAGATTTAATTAATGCAAGGTACTTTTTGTTGCAGGCAGACCATCATCCACTCCTTACTATCTTTGGATCAAAAAAGAGTCTCCCAACACATACAGCTAATAGACTGCAAAAAATGGGAAAACATTCTCCTCAATTGTAACTACAAAATGGAGTTTCTTTCATCCACTAAAAATGTCATGCAGACATTTGTCTAGATTGATACCGAAGTATACTGAACACCTGGAAGTCACAGTCATTGCTGCCATAAAAACAGAGGTCAAAATAAAAAGTGCCATGTGCAATACTGTCAAGGAGCTTCCTATAACAATTGACGAAATAATAGACAAAGCGTCCGATGATGAGTTCATAAAGGAAGTAAAGGACAAACTAAATAGTAAAGACCAGAATATCTCAGAAGTTTACTGACTCTGTAACGACATATTAATGTACGGAGACAAAGTAGTAATCCCATCTACACTACAGAAAAGAACATATTAGATATTAGAAAATATACTTTGATCCTGTTTTTTCTTACTAGATGTAATTATAGCAGCAGTATTTAGACGGGACCGTTTGAGCTTGCTCCGTCAAATGAATTTGCCACATCTCGAACGAAAGCTTCAATTCAGTCAGTAAAGGAAACACGGTTTTGATGGCGAGTCCCGAATAAGCACGGGCCCAAGAATGGTTCGACGTCCTCTCTAAACGTCTTAAGACTCGTTTTTAGCCGTTCATCACGGCGCTACCGCCAACCTTGTGGGAGTGATCCAGAACAATCGCCCCACCATTGAATTCGCTCGGTTGTCGTCGAAGAGCATGACCGAAGTCGACTTGTAAGTAGAGTATGTTGGAGAGGGCCAATTTTGCAGCGTTTGTCCACGGCGGTGATCGAGACGAAATGTTGCCAGCGGTCGCGGACAATACGGCGCAGGTAGAATTGATTGAATACTTCGAGCTTTTGAAGATTCCCCAGCTCTCACTAACCAAACCTTACAGCCGTAGAGAAAGATCGTTCTGATCAGAACCTGGTAGATCCGATCTTTCGTGTTGATTTTGATTTCATATCTACACCACAGGCGTGTCCTAAGCCGAAAGAGCTCAAAATGAGTAGCATCAATGAAGCTATCGATATCCACTTTCCCTGACCAGTGGGGTGGTTAGCACTGAGCCCAGGTACTTTCTCTAGTGTTTCCCTTTCGAGAATAATATGCTTTGTTCGACGAATGATAATTTGCTGTTTGTGAACTTATAGCGACTGCTATGTTTTCCACGCCCACATTTTATTCGTCTGCGATTGGCTAATAAATCAATACTGCCTTTCTATAGGACTATCTAGCCATCGCAGCCGTTGCTTTGAATTTTTCGGTTTTGAACTTGCTTACTTGTTTCGTTAGTACAAATTTAGCGATTGGTCAATTTTAACCAATCACATATTGTAGTGCAAAATCAATTTTTCCAGCGGTTTCTCTGGGAGCCTATCTGTAGCTTTAAAAGAGGCGATTTTTTAGCCGCCAGTAGAGTCTACTAAATTTCGCCTGTCAATAGAAACCTATGAGTTTACTTACAACATTTCAAACGCACACACAGACACAGAATTTTGTAATACATATATATACATATCTCTCTGTGACTCAGCCAAGTTCAATCAACCAGGACTACACACTTTCTGATCAATTGTATTCTTGTGTTATCTATTCTAACAGCAGACTAACGTTGATTCCTGAACATTTCCCACTAAAGAGAACTTTCTTTCGAACAATCAATTACAAATCAAAATGCGGTAAAAGGGGAAAAACTTCTTTTACCTTAATCTATACATTGAATACAAATTATTGCATATTTCGTTCTTGTATGTTATTTCAATATATACTTGTTGATTCACATTTGGAGTTTCGTTGTTTTCTTGAATCATTAATAATACAAAAGATATATGCGCCAATGAACACGTCCATAACAAACTCATCAAGCTACAGCTTTTTTTTACCGCTGAACATGAGTAATAAAAAAAGACAGCAAAACTTGAAAATCTACGTTGACTATTAACGTATTTGTTGATAACGTTCATACGCAAATGAGTGCTCCATAGAAGTAATCCAAACCCAATTAATGAACTCCGGCAAAACTCATGTTTAGATCTCTGAGTTTGGAAATGCCAGCCAATTAAAAACGAAGCAGATGTTAGTAGCTGATTATTTTATTCTTATCGAGTTAATTAGGACTGACAACAAACTGAGACACAAAATTATTTTATTTTCTAAAAACTTACAAATATTCATTAAAAAAAGTATTAAATTTTATAATGTCGTAATTAAATAGAACTAATATGAATGGAGTTTGAAGACAAGCATTTTCTCGGTTTTAGTTTAGCAATATTTTTTAGCAAGAAAAATATCTGTTCAGTTTCGACAAGTGCCGAGATCTTAACACTATAAAAACAATTTTATTTATTCTGAGCCTTGACTAGAAATTTAAAAATGTCAAAAATTAAGAAGATTTAATTTGAGAGAGAAAATGAAATTAGCGTTAATAGGAACGGTAAGCAATAGAAATTAGCTTTGCTTTTACAGTGCCCTTTTCCTGAGGTTAGTTTAACAAAATAGCGAATCAACTAGGGGGAAATAAAATAACGATACTTGCCAATTGGTCTGCAAGACGAGAAGGCTAACGCTCTACAGCAGATATACGTATACATGTTGCGGCATTCACCCGGTCGGATGAGCCGGTTCCGTCAAACGAAACCGGTTGCATCCTAACGAAAGCTGACCAAACGTAGCAGAGGTCGTATTCATTCGGCCGTACAAATCCATAGTAAAAGTAGAAGTGAAAATTGAGATTCACAAACGGTCCCCAGCCGCATGTATACAAACTTTTAGCATAGTGCGATCGGATTTGAATTCAGAATGTCCTTCTCCTAGACTGGTTACCACCCAAGGCTACAGGACCTAGTATGTCCTACTATTTTACGCATAGGTGGGGGAAGATGGATTCATGCTTTTCCCAAGAGTATTAGCAAGTAAATGAATATAAAGAACCCGATCGGAATTCGAACTCCACTCACCGATTCCTCAATCCGCGATTACACAACCGTGCTTCAACTACCCCACCGTGCCTCTACCACCGCAAATACAAGCACAACTATTGATTAATAGTAATCTTTGCATTGCCATTTGTTGTTTCCGGAAAAGGAAATATTCGGTATTTATTAACAGTGCAGCAAACCATTAAAATTTATAAAATCTTTCTAGTGAAACAATTTTTCAGAAAAATAAGTCCCTCAAGTCCAATAATTGTTATCACTCTTTTTTCGTATTGATGGGGACTTATCTCCTAACTTTTGAAGAATCAAGTTTGTGTTTTCAGTAGAGTTTGAAGTTTTTGAAGGTTGTGATCCTCACTTAGATACACAAGCTTCATTCACTCGAAGCCATTTTTAATCACTGATCTGAAAAAGTGTTTTTTTTTTTTTTATACAGCTGATAGTTTAGCTATATTTTTCTACCTAAACATAAATTAATTTGGTACAAATTATGAAACACTCGTAGTAAAAGCTGGCGTTACAATGTTTCCAAAGGACAGGTGGGACATTAACGAACTTTTCCAACTGAATCCGCTTATAGTTTCCTTTCTCTTTGTCTGTGAAAGAGACTGCAGCAATTGATAGAAAATAAACCTTTCGAATTTGCAGATGTTTTATTCTAAATCATTCAAAGAAACATATATTCTTAAAGTTGATCTAGTAAATTAAACGTTTAAAATTTGTTCGTTTCATCGTTCTTTAATTATATGCAAGCAATTGTCACAAATGAAGGTGGTGGAAATTTAAAGATTGATTCAAAAACATGCGAAAAGATTATTATTATTATTATTATTATTGTGTATGTGTTTTAATAAGAATTCAACAGGTCGACATTTATGCTGAAGATCAAAATGTTCCTCCCAGTCACTTATGTTGTGTCTTTGAAAACCGTAAAATAAGTTGCACAATCATAGCCACGCATACCTACATATATACTTTTATTAATAGGAGGAATGTTTTTGAAGAGGAGTAAGGGTTTATCCCTTGTCTGCTGTTTAGGATTCACTTCCTGTTTCTTCCTAATGTCTTCTCATTCTCTTTCACTCCCTCTTGTATCTTAGTGGCATTATCGCCTTCCTTTGGGTTTAATTCATTAACAAAATACGTTTTATATATGTAGATGAAACAGGAGGTTATTCATATTTTTTAGAAGCTTACACCTAAAATCTGATCAATGAGTTAATTTAATTAGGCTTCAACCTGATTTATGAATTTCATCAGTCTGAATTGGCATGTCAAAGAGAATAGTAGCTTCATATTTTCTGTTACAGTTGATGGCTTATGTTCATAGGATTTGTCCTTGGGCATAGTTGGTGACTGACTCAGTTTTCACTATTTCAATTTCTGCTATATATAACTCACTTTTAGCAGCTTCATAGAACCCTATTTACATTATTCGGACTATTGTCTTCATCCTTGTCGCCATATATATTACAACGTTTCGGCCGTTGTACACTACGGCCTTCTTCAGGTGGTTGGAATGTCGAACTGAACCCTTTATTATCGCCCACTGCCTTAACAATTTGGGTCCTGTCACTGGATCTAACTAACGCCTTTATCCACTATGCCATGTGTCCTTTAGAACATCTGTGTATGAATTTCTGGGTATTATAAACCTAATGTCTTCAGCAAACATTTTTACCAGTGCTCATATTGCAGTTTTTGCAGTTATCATTGCAGTCCTTTTTACCAGAGCTCATATTGAATTTTTTGTTGTTATTATCGCTTTTCTCTGGCACTCCTTATTACTGGTTCCCATATTGTATTCATTTCTATGCTTGGTTGGCTCAGGAGATTTTTATGGCCTAGCATATGTATTGATTCCTTAAGTTTACGAATTTTCCAATGGTGTTCTTTGTCTATGATCTCAACCTGATCCCACAGAGGTCGGTGATCTCCCTTTTCTCTCCATATGTGTTCAGCCACGCCTGATTTTCCACTTCCCCTCGTGATACAGATTTCTGGTGTTCTTGAAGTCTTACCTTGAGGGGGCGGCCTGTGTCCCCAATCTCAGAAATATAGACAGATACTTCATAGGACACTTACGAAATTTTCTTCGTCCATTCATGATCCCTAACAATCATAAGGATACTTTCCCCTTTAGTCTCGAAGTAGATAGCAAGGCCGAGCCAGTTGTTTTACACGCCATCTCGATTTGTATAGGGTCCTTTCGTCCGATGCTCTTGGGATTTAAATTCTATCAATAATAAATCCTTAATTTTCAGATTTGCTTCAGTTATGTTCACAATTATTACATTTCTCGAATTTTCCCTTTCATCTGTGTGTGCGGTATTCTATCTTTTTCATTCACGCCTAGGTATTTGTATCTACCCGCTCATTCTAGATATTGAACAGCAGTATCTATATCAACCTTGATGTTTGGAAATTTTGGGAGTTTACCTTTTTTAAAAGTAGCTTTGACACAGATTTCAAGGCTGAATGGGAAATGCCGATGTCTTTACTAATTTCTTTAACAATGGTGACTTTGGTCTTTCTGCTTTTCGTATTTTGAAGATATGTTTTAAGGTCCTTACTGGAGAACTCTCCTGCCATGTCTTACAACTTTACCTACTGTTGTTCAAACAAAGGCATAGTAAAAGAAGTGTAATGCAAGAGAGAGGAGTTACGAGAACCGCCCCTTTATAAGTTTCCACTACTGATGGTCGTTTGTTTGGATGTTATATTCCTTCTATTGTGTATGATTCTGATGGTTGTTTTCCATTAATCTTTGTAATCGGAACGTTGCAGATTTCTAGGCATTTTATTATCCAACTCTGGGTCTAACAGAGTCAAACACCTTTCTTATAGTCGACTGAAAATGTTCTGATGTTTTTTTTGGTTTTTTTTTTACCTTTCACCTCTTGTATTATCACCATTTTTATGATTAGCTGCTTTTTTCATCTATAAATCTCTTTTCTATAACCTTTGTGTTCTTCGAGTTGCTGGTTATTATCCAACATGTGTTTACCGATTCTATCTGTTATAATAGATATTAAAATTTTGTATGATGTAAAGAGATATATGATTGGTAGTTGTAAAGAGATATATGATTGGTTGGTAGACTGAAGAGTTATTGGTTTCCTTGTTTTGGAAAGACAGTAAATGGTATCAGTTATGTAACACCTGAAACATCTGTTGCTGTGCCCTCACACAGGATCTTTATTTATGGATTGCCGTTAATGTTTCGTTTGGCCATACTTGTTCACGTGTCTATTGTTTTTCCATCGCACATTGTTTTATCCACGCAGCTTTTTTTTATAGAGTTTTTTTTTTCCTTTCCTCAGATGTTATCCCAGATATTTTAACAGCCAGTTTTTCAGGTGTTTTGCGGATTCCAATTTTCTTTTTTGCTTCTGGTCCGAACTTTTGGGTTGTTTTTTTTTCTTTGTAAATTTAGTTCTGGTGGAATGCCTTTTGTCACTTTTCGTATCGTCTTTTTCTTTTTCATTTCAGAAACTATTGAGATCTTTCCTTATATTGTATGGTAACTGCTTTGCTTTGTTTCTATATTTCGGCTGGGAAGATTTTCTTCTTTCTTTTTTTTTTTTTTTGCTTTCTTGATTGCTGCTTTCTGTTTCTAAGCCTGCCTTTCATGTTTGAGCTTTGATATTTATAGACTTTCATAGATTTTTAATTTCCTTTTAAATCTCCAATATTTTCATGATATTTTTTGGTTTATTTTCAAAGTTCTCTTCATTAGATTCAACGATTTCCATTGCATTATTGTCCTCTTGATAGTTTTTATGTTTTCTGCTTGTCTCACGTGACATATTAGATTTTTTATCCCTTCAATTTTGATTTCTTTTACTCACGTTTTTCACAAAGTTCTCTCTGGTGTTTGTGAGGTTGATTGCTGCCATATTAAGTCGTGATTTAATGTACTCCTGATGATGTTCGGCTTTATGGCTACCAGTGTTGTTGCATTTAACAAAGCTTTATCTTGTTACTCGTCTCTCGAGTATTTAGTTATGGTTAACGTTCGGTGAAGTGATCTTCGTTAACATAGTGGGTGGAATTTGTTCTAGTAGAATATATTGTCTCTTTCAGCCTCATTTCTTGCTGAGAATCTCGGACTTGGATGATCCGCCTCATCATCGATACATTATGGCAACTTGTTTTGTAGTTTGCCATTGCAGAACCGAGTTGTCAGAACCTCTTTACTCACTTATAGAACTAATTTGTTTCTTCTTCCTATTCGTTTTCTTCTTCTCCTTCTTCTTCTTCTTCTTCTTATTATTATTATTATTATTATTATTATTATTATTATTATTATTATTATTTGTATTATTCCTCTTCTTCTAATTCTTCTGCTTCTTCTTCCTCCTCCTGTTCTTCTTCTTATTGCAAACAGGTTTTCGTGTTCGTGTATTTTGGGCGCTTTCCAACAAGGCATAAGAGGCGCTCAAACAGAAAACCGCAGAATATTTGCAAAGCAGCAGTCAAATGGGATATTAAGCTTTATTCCTATTTTCTCAATGCAGAACCTTACGTTCGGTGGAACGAAAAATGGGCACTTATTCTTTGAATGAGAAAGTTGAGATTTCTAGAAGGCATAATGAAGATAGAAGGACTGGAGAATCTGACACTCCCAGGCAAGAGAGGAGGAAGGAAAGCGCGTGTAACCTACCTGACAAGCATAGCAGAATAGAGCTTGGAAGTGATGGTTAAAAGACAAATTTTATTAACAGATACAAAAGATAGGATGTTTTGGAGAGCCATGATCGCGCACGTTCTCAAAAGTCGTTCGCAAGTTACCAAAAAGAAGCAGAAGTTACAGATGCAAACGCCCCAATGATTGTCTGAATGCCCCACATTATAGAAACTTCAATCTGAAGAACAGTGTATTTATTAAACTTGGCAACTTCTTTGACACTGATATTATGGTCTCCAAGAATCCCCACGTTGACGACGAGCCAATTTGGTAATGTCTCAAGAAACGGGTCTCTTTGGATTTTGAAATCCCACAAGAACATGACCTGTTCGTTTTCCATCATTTTATCTAGCTGGTGGCGCTGAAATTTTTGTCGACTTCCATATTTTCTTTGTATATAGGCACCAATGCAAAAGGAGGGGGCCACTTTATCATGAATAGGTTTATATTCATTCCTCGCTATTTATTTATTATTAGTCCTTGTAATAGTAATATTACACTTTATGGATGACTAATTCTAGTTTTCAGTTAACATGGACTATTTGTAAAATATATTATATATTTTATTCTTTTCTTTGCAAATTTTACATTTTGTAATATTTTGCTTTAATTTTATCATTTTTCTCCATTTTTTTCCGCATCATGATGCTGGGATAACCCTTTTATCACCGAAGTCGCACATTATTCTTTAATAGCGTTTTCTTTTGTTATCATCACCCGATCTAGAGTCAGTCACAGCACTTGGCCTGAAAGACAATTAAAAGAAATAACCGAGAAAACGTTGCGAGCCAAGTTTGAAAACTTTTAGCATGACGCGAGACAAAAACAAACGGGCAAAACGAAAATAACAAAAAAAAATTCTATCTAGCAAGTACAACGTTGCAACTTCATTTTAGATTTGTAATGATAAGAAGAAAAATACCTCGTGTCTTCATCTGTTAAAAAAATCTTTCTTAAAAGTTAGTTTCTTCACAAACATCAAAAATAACAGAATGGAAATGATTGAAGTTAGGGCAAAGAAAGAAGAATAAAAAAAAAAATAATTTAAGAAAGAAATTTAAAGAGGAAAGAATAAAAGAGAAAATGGAAAAATTTTCAGTGGACTTGTCTTCAAAAAGTATCCCTATTTTGTATAAAATTACGAGTAAAAATATTTATATATTCATTGGGAAATTCTCTTAATTCGATAGTCAATGTTATGCCGTCAACGGACACGCACTCTTTTGTAGGTTTTAACAAATATTTAATGATATCAGGAACGCTTAATATTGTAAGAAGATTTATAATGGCGAATATTCGCCTACGTTGCCTAAGTTTTTCCGACGTAATTTCTTTTCTTTTTTTTTCTCTTCGGTAAATACTATATCGCTAGAAATCTTTTAGTAAGTGCTAAAAGATAAAGTCTTACACCATGGAGTTAATATTTATTATTTATCTTAAAGGCACGTGTCTTATCCAAAACCTTTTGCATGAATAAAAAATTTGAAACCGCCTCTCTATTATCCAGTAAATAATTTGACCATCGCTGTTTGCTCCCGAATTAAGCCATGTACATGACTATTTTCCCATGGGATCATAGGGCCTCGACACCCAAATTGTTTTAGCTGGATTTTAAACTCTATTCGTCAGTTCTGTTTTCATCACTATAACGGTGACGCTACAAACACCGCCAGATTATTATTTAGTAAATACTTACAGGAAGTTAGTTATAAAAACTATTACTGTTGTAGAAAGCTCGATTTTCACCAAGCTAGCCATATTTCTGACCATATACTAGACAAAACTAAGTATCTATAATTATTAAAAAGAACGGGCTAAGTGCACGTGGTATAATGCACCCTAAGTTTTAAAATTCGTACCTAGAATTTAAACAAAGTTTTTTCTAAAACTAATTCCTGTCACGCACAACGGAAACTGTTTATACGAAAGGAAAGATAATTTTTTATGAACGGCAATTTTAGTTTAAACAAAATAATCAAAACTTTTTTGTAGCCATTATAAACAACAAATGAAAAATATTGGTTTACAGGTGGGTAGAGGTTACTGAAAAATATTCAGATAATCCATAGTAATAATAAGCTTCGTTATTTTGATAAGGCTTTGGGGTATACGATATTACTTATTCTCTCATTGAATTCCAGTAAGAAAAGTTTTTTTGTGGGACAAACCACAGACCAAGAAAGATAAATGGTGTATTCAGAAAAGCATTATAAAATCATATTTTAGGGGAAAGAAACATTAAGAGAATATACAGGGTGCGATAAATAAATTGTCGTCCAAATGACGCAAAAATTAAAATAACATCTCATTTTAACAGATATATTTACCAAAATTATACAAAAATATCTCGAAATACTAAAGATTAAATTTATTCAATAAAATCGCCATTGAATTCAACAACGGCCTCCATAAGATTTCGGAATCTTCTTCATCTCTTCTGAACGGTCTCCTTGTTTATGTTTGTGAATGCTGCCATCATCATTGCCATCAATTCATTGGTTTCTCGCTTAATTGCGCCCCACACATGATAATCAAGGGGGTTGCAGTCTGGGGAGTTAGGTGATTAGATATTAGGGGTGATGTAGTCGTAGAAATTATCTGACAGCCTTGACTGTGTGCTTGCGTACCAGATATAGGTTCTTCCAGCAGCAACCGTCTTGACCCAGGACAGCGCTACCTCTTCAAGGTACTTGATGTAATCTTCCGTGTTGAGTCTCAGGCCCTGTTAGAAGATGAATAGAGACATAACGTCGCCATCACTACTAATCACTCCAAACACCATGATGTTGACTGGATATTTAGTTTCCTTCCCTCTCGGTACATATTTTAGAGATACAGCATCCTCCGTAGTGTCAGTGACAGCAAAGACTTTGAAATGTTCGAATTGGATCTTACGGCGCGAATGCCAAGCAGTACAACATGACGGTTTCAAATTACTTGCCGAGTGAATTGCTTCATGTTGCTCTTTTCCTTACAGATAGTGCACAAATGACCCTAATATACTGTGCAGCCAACAAAATCAGAAACAAGCAAAGCGCATGCGCGAAATTAAACATATAAAATGACGACAATTTATCCATCGCACCCTGTATTTATTCCTTCTTGTTAGTCATGGGAAAAGTTGAGACTCTCTGGGAATGAGGTGGCTTGGAATTAAACAGTAAGTTAAAATTGTGGGCATCCTTCTAATGAACACGTTCTGATTTTTGTCTTCCAAACCACATCACTTCACCCCATCTAAAATAGATAACACATGTAACTTTAAGAGAAAACAATAATATATTCAATATGCTGAAATTCCACATTACTTCAAACAAAAAGTTAGGAAGGAAACCCCTATCAATAATGAAAAGATCGATAAAAATTAGGGAACTTAAAAAATCTACTTTCCAGAAAAATTGCTTGTAAAGAATTTATAAATTTCAACCATCAGTAGCACTGGCTATTCGATCTATGAATGCCAATATTTCCACATAAGGAAACGGCTAATATTAATGTTTGCATTTAAGCTAGTTGTCTCGATTATGTGAGGAAGAAGTTTTTTGATAGGCGAGTTGCAACTACGTTAAAGTTTCAGAAAAAACATGAAGTACATTTGAAGCCTGATGCAGGGAATACTAGCAAGCTCAAGAGAATCGATGATCTCAAATGTATTAGTCTTACAATTGCTCATAAATTTGTCGGTTAACTTGTACGGCTTAAACTTCTCAGAACTCTTTTGCAATAATCTCGTGGTTATTTATATGAGTGCATCATAAATTAAAATCAATAATTCTTCGCTTACTGAACCACTAGCCACAAAACAAGATAGAACAGAAAAATGGGAAGAAAAGGTTAACGATCTATTTTAAGAAGACTCAATGTATGGTAGTCAACAAGTGATAAAGTGATAAAGCCCAGGCTGCAACTACGAAATGAAAATTAAACAAATACGAATGTTTAGACAACTGGCATTTTAACAGATGACGGAATAAGTGACACCTAAATCCGAAGAGACATTGGAATAGTAAAAGTTCCTTATAAAAACTAAACAAAGTAGGAAAAATTTATTTAGAAATAAATAATACATATTCAAGTGCTATGTAATATCAATCTACCTATATGGCATTGAATGCGGGACAATTTAGGCAACAGAGATGCTGAGTGCAAGAAGCTTGGGATCACCATGCAAGTTTTATGGGAAATAGAAATAAGAAGGACAATGACAATTATAGATAAAATCAGAAAGAGGTAGTTGAACATTTTGGGACTTATACTGTGGAAAGAGGGCCTGGAAAAATTGACACTCACAGTACATATTGAAGAGCGACAGGGGAAAACAGCGAATCATCTACCTAACGAGCTTGTGTGAATGGACAGTAGAAGAGAGTTTAGTAGGAATAGTTAAAATATAAATATTGCTAAGAGTTACGAAAGAGAAATTTGTGGAGAGTCATGACTGCTCACACCCTGAAAGAACATGACACATAGAAGAAAAAGGGGAAAAAAAGAAGTAGCTTTCTCTGTAGCCCTGCGGTAATTAGTTTGGCTAGTAATGACATGTGTGTTCTTTGATGATACTTGGTGAATACGAATCACTTCCGACATCAAACTCACATAGCCTATGTCACAAATGTACGTCTTATTGACTTCATGCTAAATATAAGTTTGAAGGTCCCTTTTGTTTGTGCGTGATCATGATACAGACACTCAGGAATACAGATATACGAACATAACAAAAAAACACATAAAGACAAAGCAAACCCCCAGTATTACAATAGTTCAACTAATTCTTTTTTTCGTATAATGGACATAAGGATATTCATCAGTCAGATCGAGATGTATATAGGGGAATTATTAAATGGGAGATTTTAATTAATTTGTCTCTTTGTGTAATGTTTTAGAGAAATATTTCTGTCGAATTTTTTTAATCTCTTTCTTTACAAAACTTTGAGAAAATGACGACTGGGTATTTACGTCATCAATTCTAAATTCCTGTTTTAGAATTCGTTTCCTTTCAATTTTTTTCTTTGCATTTACAATAAACAAATTTTACCACTGGAAAAAATAATCCGACAAGAAAAAAAAATGAATAAAACAAATTCTTTAAAATACATTTATCAAAGAGTTAAATCGTACTACGCATTATGTTTTTTTTATAAACTATTTCGTCTAAGAATTAATTTTGTTGTAGATCGGCTTTTCATTTCATTGTAAAGTCAGTGAATATTCTATCATCTAAAAATATTCTTATTTAATGCATTTAAAATATTTTACTGTACACACTTAGCTCGAATATACATACACATATTTTTCTTCCACGTGCTTTGTCGTTTCGTGAAGTGGGAGATATTAGCTCTCCGCAACTTCCTCTCTTTTAACTTATAGTAATGTTTGTATTTCAGCTTTCCTTCTCACTCCCTGTTCTGTTATTCATTTACAGAAGCTAGTTTAGGGTTAAGGCACATGTTTTCTGATTCTTCCATTGACTTCGGTATGTTCTGTGAGTGTTCGACAAACACTCTTTCCTAAAAATTGCATCCTGAAATATTTAACTTTCGTTTTTTAATTCGAAATATAATTATTTTGTTTCCATCTACCTTTAAAAATTTCTAAACTGATGCGCCAAAATTTTAAAAATATCTCTCTCATAACCTGTAGCCTCTCTCTTCGACTGAATAACGGCAGTAACGCGATATTGTCTGGAGACTACAAAGTACTGGAATTATTGATGCTGTGTTTGGCTGCAAGAATATTATATTTGGTGAGTGGAGTTTAATGGACTATTAATTTGAATCAGGTGCCGGGTTATCCGCACACACACACACAATGATGAAATGTTTTTGTCTGAAGGAAATATCACCAGTGGAAACAAAATTGGCTCCAAGTTTGCTAATCATCTTTTTCCGAACTCAACTGAAGACAGAGAGCTCAGCAAAATCCTGCTAAAACTGTATATCCATAACCTTTTTCAATCTACTTTACTGTCTGTGACATATATATTTGCCTATTGTTAATTTCAGGATAAAATAAAATGTTTTAGGTATAGTTTAGTTTTCCAATTTGGAACTATTGATAAAGATGACGCCAAAAATATCAAAAACGTGCAACTGAAGCAGAGAGATTAGACAGGTAGATTGAAAGATAAGAACAAAATAATCTGAACTGTGAAATTTCATTTGGGATTTTTTATCCCCACCCCGACGAATAGGAGTAGATAGGTTCGCCTTTCGTCCGGTTCACATTCCTCCCTGTCTTTTGGAAAGGAGTTGAGGTCTATCACTTGTTTCCTGTTCAGGGTTGGGTTTCCGGTTCCTTCTAAAATCTGGTTCAGCTCTTTACTCCTAACGATCATTCTTTCCTACGCTAACATAAATCTTCACGGTAACCCACTGTTTTGAGTGGCTCTTGGGTCTTGTATTGTGCGAACATTAGTAAAAAAGTATTTATTATAAATATTTTACATATATGCACAGATCAAAATCGCCAGCCTTTACTTTTACCATAGCCCTTAATCTATTTTTCAACTGAAATGCATGACATCAAATCTCTTCGCTCAAACTGTGCCACGACATCATAGGAGCTTTTTCTAGATCTGACACGTATGAGATAAGTGAAATATCGCTCTCCAACATGGCTATATCGCAAAGTTTATAGGATTAATTTCAGGACTTGATCTCAAACTTGATGAATGCTCTGGAATCTGCACCACTATACCACAGGGGTATCAAGAGTTTGACAGGTTTGCAGTGACGCCATTTGCGCTACATCATGCACAGATCATTAAAAGACATTGCCTTTAACACGGATGTCCAGAGTAAACATGTCGTGTAGAAATCATGCTATTAGCAGCGTGACAACGAGGGACTGACCATGTCTACCGTTTGAAAGACTCTCGATTGCCGAAAATCGCTCTGTATGGTGAACTAAATTGTGGCAAGCGACAGTGAAGCAGTTAAAGAATCCGCTATAAGGACTGCATCAACAGGGACCCCAAATCGCCGCCGATCGATCTAAATAACTAGGATCTCCTTGCAAGACACGAAAATCTTCATGCTGAATTGAATCACCGAAACTGGCCAATTCCCAACGAATATCCGACCCGGAGATATAGACGTCACGCCGGTGAAACCGCCGGACGAGTATCTTTCTTGTGTCTTCGTCGACTATAACGAGCATTGGATTATTTGAGGATCATTCAATAAATGGTATGACTTAAAATCGAGTTGCGACCATCATTTATATATATTTATACGTTGCTGTAGGGTTTCACGAGAACCTAATCAAAAGTTATAACAGGTGCTCCCAAACCACCAAGACGCGCCAACGGGATGCAAAATTCAGGCATTTTTTACGATTTCCCTGTGCATATTCATCATATCTACGTTAAATTAAATTTAAAAATTTACAGACGCCGATGCAATAATATTTAGGTTTCATTGAACAAAATAACAGCGGTTCATCGACGTGGCTTATTGTCTGCCAGGCGATAGAGCTAATCCATAATTGAATTGTAGTTATTGGGTAGAGCTGGAGGGAATTAAGTGAGATTGACAATATGTCTCAGATAATTTCAATGGGGTTTGAATCTGGTGAGCGCTGACCAAATCGTCTAGCTGGAATTTCGGGTTGCGCACGCCCGAGTGAGACGCAGCTGCGTCACCTTGCTGGAACAAACTGTAACTAGCTAGAAACCTGACAAGCATAAAGGAGGGATAACGATATCTGTGGATATCACACTTGGCATTAAAGACATTATCAACATGTCTACTACAATTTGTTTTTTTTTAAGAACCTCACTCTTTGGTTGGTTTAAATGAAGATCTAACTACAAGATATGTACATGAAGAAAGGATTAACAACGTTAAATGAATACAAAAAATGTAAAATACTTTTGCTCAAATAGAATAGGTTTACTAAAGCGTATTTCAATATTTGTACATAAACTGATAGAAAGGCGAACACTGTCAAATGTTTACTTTACTTGGGATCTTTTGACAAACTATGATATCAAGACGCCATTGTTTTTTGTTCACGTTGCAGCATTTATTTTTTGTTTTGTTCTAATTATAATATCTTATAATAAATATAATAATAATATATTGCTCTACTTTGTATTGACCGCTTTTTAAAAAAAATGTAAATGCTAGGAACAGTGGTATTTTATTCCATCTGTTCTTTCTCTCATTCTCAACTAAAAAAAAAAAACTATAGATTTCTTTGAAATCAAACCTTCAATTCTATTCGAATGTTTCTCAAAATCTGAATTTGTCCATTCCAGGAAAGGAATTCCAGGAAAGGAAGAAACGCATATTCCTTTATAGATTCATTTCTAGATTTAAAATTGTCTAAGAATCAGCACGTATGCTAGGCTATGAGGACTTCCATATTGGCCTTTGCATAGAAAGATGTATAATATGATATCTGCTAAGTAAATAAAAACAAATGACATTAACTCTTCAACAGCAGAATCATCAGCAGCAGCAATCAAAACATAAGCAATAAGCAGTTAAAACAATCGTAACTTTATCAGCAGCCAGGTTATGTTTAAGAATGTAGAAGATAAACGCATTGGTCTGTAAATTTGGAGCTCAGTGACCCAGTTAATAAAAGCATTGGTTTGTGAATTTGGGGTCTGGTGGCTATTTAATAAAAATATTGATTGTTAATGTGAGGCCTAGTGGACTATTTGATAAAAGCATTAGATTGTGAATTTGGGACCTGGAAGCCTAGTTGATAAAAGAATTGGTTTATTAATGTGAGATCTAATGGCCTATTTGATAAAAGCACTGGTTTGATAATTTGGGGGCTAGTGGCCTATTTGATATAAGCATTGGCTTGTTAATGTGAGGCCTAGTGGCCTAGTGGATAAAAGCATTGGTTTGTGAATTTGGGACATAGTGATTGTGAGAAACAAGGGAGCAATAATAAAAATTCGAACAAGATATCCCTAGACATGAACAGTGGAGCGAGAACAGTCTACCCCCGTATATTAAATAAAGTGTTAGGTTCAGAATTCCCTGTAGGTTACCCAGATCAATATACACCTGATGAAGGCCGGCTGGCACAACGGCCTACACATTGTGATAACAGCAATAAAGATAAGGATAATAGTTCGAATGTAAATCTCGTAAATAATTTCCTTTATCAATTGGAACGTTATTTTTAATTTTTTTTAAAAATCACTACTGGAAAAGTTACAGATATTTGAATGATTTCTACTGATGAAAAAATAATTAGAATTTATTTTACAACAATCATAACTGAATGGGAAATAAGTTTGAATTCATTTAAAAATCAGTTTGAATTCATACGGAAATCAATTATTTGTCGAAAGACGGGATAATGAGTACATTACTCTTCTACATACTATGTCCCTTGAGGCCGTTGGCGATCATAGTCCTCTATCACCGTGGCACATTGTAATGTGTTTTTTGATATCCCTTCCAATTCCCGCCGGACATTTACACAAGCTTGTTAGGTTGGTTCCTCTTTTTACCTCTGTTTTGGCATGCGATATGTCCTGTGAGTGTCAATTTCGCCAAGCTCTCTTTCCTCATCTAGAAACTTTAACTGTCTCTTACTTGTGATGAGTATAAGCATCTATTTTTTTTTCCATGAGAGACTTGAAATGATACACCTTTACTTTGGGTCTTTTGACAAACTATGATATCAAGACGCCATTGTTTTTGTTGACTTTGCAGCTTTGTTTCGCTTTCTTTGTTCATATCTACAATAAAGGCTCTCGTCAAAATATTTAATTTCTATATTTGCACCATTCCTCGAAGCCAAAAATGCGAGGAAACCCAGTTAACCAGGGAGACATTTTGGGGTGGAAGTTGCTACTTGCCTCTCCCAAGTTGTGGCCATATCTAAATTGATTTTCTGAATACAAGTAAAACATAAGTAAATTTCTAAATTTTTATTTTACATATTCACAGCGCCTCTCGGGTTTGTCGAGTGAAATACAACTCTCAAAGGTCAACACGGCTTTACGATCCGACGTGAATCCCATATTAAGAAGGAAATGAAAAATAAATAAATCAGAAAAAAGATTTTAGAATATTTGAAAAGTTTTATGGTCAATGATTTATTATGAAGCAGAGATCAGCAAGAAGGGTAGGCAATAATGATATGCGACAGACATTAAAACATGGATCTTCCATAAAACCTTCTATATCTCTAGTTTAGTAGCATTTCATTTTGATATTTTGAAAAGTTTTCTTAATAAAAATTTGAAACCATTTTCAGAGGAAATAGATTTTAATTTCCAACTGAATTATGAGTGCGTAATGTTTATAACAAGAATTCGCTACGGTAAAATAGGGAAAATAACTCATAAAATGACGTTTAAATCATTTCAATATATATATATATATATATATATATATATATATATATATAATGGACTCTCCCGTCGGTTTCGACGTATGAGGTTCTGAAAGCTTACTTGATTCAGTTATGAAATTTTGTGCGATAATCTTAAATGGCATTTAAAACCCGCTAGTGATTTACAAAAGAGCCCACATATGGAGCAAGTGTGAGGATTGTGAGATGAGATCACTGTTAGATTGGTTGACTTTTTAGATCTTGCTCTCGCTTCTTGAAGATGATTCAGACAAGCGGATTGAAAATTGCTGAGTCCACTAAAACACGTTGATCTCTATTCTACCCGCTTCAAGGCTAAGCGCTCAAGGGTGTTATGTGGTATATTGACAGCTGCCAAGTTGCTTTTCAGCTTGTCTTTGTATCTTAGCCATGGGCGTCCTACATTCCTGTAGCCCTGATTTAACTGGCTGTACAATATATATATATATATATATATATATATATATATATATATATATAATCCGTTCGTATATAATCCAAGTGAATCCTAATAATATAAAATGTGAAAACAGATCAACATAAAGAGGTCAATGTTTTTATTATAATAGCGCATATAAAGTAATGAAATAGAAATCTAAATTTACCTCATCAGAATAATTATTTCAACCAACCAAATCCTATGTTAAGATTTTCAACTCAGAAGCGTGAAGTTATAAAATCAGAAAGTTAAAATTTAGACATTTCAAAAAAGAAGAAGCGAAAAAGGAAAAAGAAAAAAGAAAAAAGAAAGAGAGAAAGATGAAAGGGAAGGAAGGAGGAGGCAGCCGATGAACATATAGGCATTAAATTAACCCAACCCCCAGTATGATGGGAGGGGGCGGAAATGCCTGACGTAAATAGAGACGATTAATATAACCTTGACCTATATTTTAAAATTTTAACATCGCAAGTCAGGTTGAAAATAAATCACAAAATAAGACACCGAGTTCAAACAATTTGAAAAATTAAAATAGAAAATAATAAATATTAGTTATAAACAAAAAGAAATATGTATATATATATATATATATATATATATATAGAGAGAGAGAGAGAGAGAGAGAGTTATGACAAAATATATACATATATTTATGACAAAATATTGAAGGTCGTTCTCAACGGATTCTCCTCCAGTTCCTATCCCACGAACGCATGTCTTCCTCAAGGCTCCATCCTAGGCCCCACTCTATTCCTTATCTACATAAATGACCTTCCTGACGCCATAAATTCCCAAGTTGGCATCGACGCGGATGACGCCACAATTTACTCCTGCCTCAAAAACAAATCTAGTGTCGCAGACAAAGCTAACCTGGCCGTGCGTCTCGAAAAGGACCTCCAATCGGTTGTGAACTGGGGCAGGAATTGGCTGGTTAGCTTTAATGCCTCAAAAACAAAACTGCTCTCTATTAATCACCACAGAGATCCTTCCCTGCCCTCCATTAGAATGTCTGACGCTCAAGTTCTCGAGAGCACTTCTCTGCGGCTGCTCGGTCTTACGTTGACTGCTGACCTGAGATGGAATAAATACATCGAGTCAATGGCTTCGTCCACTTTTTCACAAGGAAAGCTGGCTCCCTGTGCCGTGCCAGGAAATTTTTCTCTCCGGAATCGATCCTCCAGATCTGCAAATCAACAATTCGCCCTTGCATGGAGTATTGCTGCCATATATGGTCTGGAGCCCCTTCTGTTTGCCTCGGGGTTCTTGATAAGATCCAGAGGCGGATATGCAATATAATTGGTTCTGATCTGGCATCTCGTTTACAGTCACTCTATCACTGACGCTCTGTCGCCTCTCTCTGTCTTTTTTACAAATACTTTCATGGTAATTGCTCCGAGGAGCTGGATTCACTGGTTCCCAGACTTCATGAGTTCAAGCGCCCTACGAGGCTGGAATCACGCTCTCACCATTTCACTGTCGAAACTCCTAAATGTAGCCGTCTCTTCTACACCAATAGCTTCATGTCTCGCACCTCTCGCCAGTGGAACTCCCTTGCCTATTCCAGTTTCCCTGAGAGCTCTAATTCCCAACTATTCAAATTTAATATCAATCGACATCTCCAGTTGCCTTGATCTATCCACTATCCTTCTCCTCATCCTTTCATCTATCACTCCGATCTGATCTTGCTCCAAATATTTTGTAACCCCTTGCGTCCTAGTGGCTTCCCTCCTTGCTTGGGGTGAAACGCTTAAAAAAAGGGCGCTGAAGAGGGAATGCATCAGAAACCGTCGACGGTTTTGTTTTTTTTTAAATTGTGCGAAGTTTGAACCAATTATTATCAAATCAAGTCTACAAATAAACACCGTAGACAATTCAACATTTGTTCTCGCTCCACCCCTTTCGAGTTGCGATCAGTCTTTCAACAGAAAAATTCATATCCTAATATCAATCATTAGATTGTGGTCGCTGAAGACACCTACGCTACCTGATGTTATTGGGTCTTGAAGAATGTGCAAATTAATTGAAACAACCGCTTCAGCTTCATTTCTTTCATCATACGGTCAGTTTTAGTCCCCATTGGAATGACAGGGTTTAATGGATTTCCATTTCTTCCCCAAGTTAGGTCATTTGGTGTCGTGTAGAATAATATGAATCTATTTATAGTGTGTATGATGAAATTTGTTTGACCTTGAAAAATATTGCGTCATTTGTGATTGCATCAGATTTTCATCACGCTCAAACACTATAGTCTCGAGTGTCGAGTAGTTGTCCTACGGCCATTGTCTGCGATGGACGTTACTCCAAGGAAGCATACGAAAATTGTGAAGCTGCACGAACACAATAACAAGCCTTACCAGTGACCAAATCAAAGTACTATCGACTGGCTCGGAAACTCTCCTGATTTAAACCCAATCAAGAATCTGTGGTCAATCTGCAAGGAAGGACTTTGTGGAATGGACATACAAAGTACTAACACGTGCACTGGGTCATTTTTCATTGGAAAAATACGAAGAAAAGTAAATAATAACGGAATTATTTGTTTTTTTTCAATTAATTTGCACAAGGGTGTATATGCCTCGTTCTGGTGATTACAAAACACTAGCCTCACCTTTCCAGCAACATTAAACGGTAGGATCGTGGGGATTGGGTAATTGTTGCATTTACTCATATTTATGCATATGGGAGAAAGGAAGGTACAACAGTCTCAGTTTTATATTTCCAAGCAGAGCAACCAACATACACGAATATATGTTCCATAAGTTAGACAAATGTATTTGTGACCTGTTCCTTGTTGACAATGCGTAGCAGCCATGTTGTGTATCGACGGCGGGGAAATGTTAGCCATGATTAACTAGTTTAAAAGAGTGGCTTTGATTTTTTTATCTAGGCCTCACTCATTGCTACAAATCTCAATCTGTAAACCTAAAAATTCGTCATGTTTTTATATAGCCTTGTCAGATCGAAACTTTCATATGTTTGCCATGCATGGCGCCAAACTTAATATCAACTGTGTGCAATCGCTTTCTCAGATTAATGGTTAAAATAGCTTCGGGTAAATGAAGCTTGTGGGTATTAGGGAGGATCATTTTTCTTCAAACTTCTAGACTGACGCTACAGAATCACAAAGAAAGGATTATAACAGAAGCCACATCACCTGAGGACTTTCAACAAAGGCAATTGCTAAAATGGATAGCATATGTAACTCTAAGAGATAATAATGGCTTTGCACATTACTTCAAACAAAATTTTAGAAAGGAAGAACATATTAATACGGGAAAGAGCAATAACAGTTACTGGACTTGCGAAACCTATTCTCCGGGAAAATGATGAAAGGGAAAGATTTTATGAGTTCTGAGTTCACACTACAAAACAAGAAAACTTTCTTTTTTCTTTATGTTCGTTTCATCAAAGGTTTGCTCAAGTGCACTTATTCGTTTGTCACACGGTCGTGCGGTAGTATATAAGAGTTATTGGTTCGGAAGAAGAAATCAGCGAACCAAGTTTGAATACCGGTCACGTCTGTTACTTTTGCTTTAACGTAAATAACCCTGAGAAATCTATGAATTAAATAGTTGGCTATACAGCCTTGGCTGGCAACCAGTCTAGAGATAAGAACTAGATGGGGAAAAAATATCCTTCAGCGGACAAATTTTGGAGATATGTCGGCCCGTAAAAACGCGCTATTAAATTCAAGTGAGTTGCGCAGTCTCCGACGGGAGAAGATAGCGTTTACATTTTATTTAAAAGATGATTAAAATAAATAGAAAAAGGAATTTTTTTTTTATTTTTGGTTGATGATTTTTTTTCTTAACGAGAAAACCAACCCGCTTGCCAACATTTTCTTTTTTTTAAATAGACAGAGACTCCCATAGAAACAATCGTCTAACACTACTGAGGGGACAACGGAAGAGAGATTTCTTTTCAGTTTGCATCGTAGTCGGCAAAATTATATCATGTCATTGTAAATTTGATTAGCATTTAAGATAAATGCAAAGAATTATTATTATTATTGCGTTTTGCCTTTTCTTTCTATAGTAAGAGTTCCCCGCTCAGAGTTTCAACTAAACACTTCAAGAGACAAAAATATTGTTTTGTATCAGAAGATGAAATCCGGAACAGAAGAAATTTAATTGTGGATATTGCGGGGAGACAAATCTGTGTGCGAATTTCTCATCCTAATTAGTTTTTGCAATTCATACATTTTAGTGTTACCAGAAATTTGATCCACATAATTACTTACTCAATTGTATATAATTCTTCGATGCCCAATAACATCAGATAACGTTGGTGTCTTGAGCGAACACAATCTAATAATTCTTAACTAGGGTCCCAAGAATTGGCTTAAACTTCTTTTCAACATGATCTTTCACAGTTATGTCTTGGCGAATTATCTGAATTTCCCTACCAGTCTGAGCACTGAACCATTATTATTATTATTATTATTATTATTATTATTATTATTATTATTATTATTATTTCCTTTGTTTTCTAGTGTATACTCATTTCTTCCTGGGTCCTGACTGGAGGTCCGAAATGTCATCAAGATTTTTCCACTGAGCAGTTTTGAAAAAAATCACACAAAATTTACATAGATAAAGTCACTCATAAGGTGTGCGATGTACTTTTGAAAAAAATATTATTATTATTATTATTATTATTATTATTATTATTGTTGTTGTTATTTTTAGGCGTATAAATGACTACATTTGTTTACATTTGTTTGTGCGTGTTTAATATGTGACAACTTTTCAAGGCCAATTCATTAGATCAAAACTAAGAACTGTTTCTAAGAAATATTTGCCTCACCGCGTAACTCTGATCATTTTGTATTCTCTGCATAAATGTCTGAGAAAATCGGTCTGTGTGGCTGGGTGACTACTTCAGGGTGTTAACATCCAGGGCGTTCTGCTGATGAATTATGCATATGTGCATGCAGAACTTTGAGATTCGTTCACTGAGACTTCGTTAGTGACGTTCAGCCTTCTGAAGTCAGCTGGAAGAGAGAAAAAAAAAATACAACTTCCGGCGTTTACACATTTCTTTCCGGGTCCCGCCCAGGGACCTAAGGTTAGAAATGGCATCATGACACTTTCCACTGAGAAAAAAAAAAAAATTACATCATAGTTCTCCATATTTGGTATGTTTGATTGGTGGTGTTCTTTGCTGGGTTTTCGAGTGCAGTGAAGAAGGATGTCATGACTTGTCGATACTCTTCGCGGCTCCATTTCGTCCGCTTACTTTATATTAGTCGATTTAGTATTGAGTCACTTAATCCAAGGTTGTCAATAATCCGGGTTTGATGACCTAGTGTCTCTTCGTTTGTGGAAGAGTTTGTTCCAGTGACAGATTTTTCGTCCTCAGACTGGTTCCTCTCTGAGCGATGCGGCCCTTGTTGACCCGGGTGATGACTGATCCGGTATAAAATTTTATTCGTATTCATTGAAATTGGTAGAGATATGCGTTTTTAACCTTGACCGCCAAGGGGTAATTATGTTCAAGTTACCAGCTTTAATAATAATAATAATAATAATGATAATTAAGACTAATGCCTTGACGCTGGTTTTTTTTTCTTTCAGGTATTGACTTTCTCATAAGTATTATCTTCTGATAACCCGCCAACCTGTCTACCCATTAGCCTTTTCATTCAGGGAATGAATGAATTTAGCAACCAATCCTGATTATTCCGTAATTACTTTGACAAGAACTTACATTCTGGTGTCACACATTCTTCAACTACTACTCAAACCCCTTTTTTTTTTTTGGCGGTGGTTAGGTAAAGCCTAGCCACATTACTCCTAAGATGTATGCAAATGTTTATGGCTATTATCTTCTTCGTCATTCATACAATTGCAAGATTGTATTTTGTTATTCAGCAATGCTTGTACCATAGCTCACAATCCTAACTGCTCAAGAAGCGATACCTAAAACCAAACTTCCACCATACAAGCTTCGTTACATACCGATCATACCTGTTTTTTTTTTCTATCGTGTATTCGATAGTCTTGTCCACCTGTAGAACTCTCAAGTGTTCTCTACATCCTTCATAGATTCCCTATCAGATAGCTCTACCTGTTCTATCCCCTTTTCCCCTCCCCTCTACATTTCCAGTACGGTGCATTTATCAAATCGAAATGACATCCTAATACCCTGCTAGAATATCCTAACGGTTTTTATCAAAAAGTCTAGCTGGTCATTATTTGTATGATATAACTTGATATCATTCATGAATAACAGGGGACTGATGGACTGTTTTTGATCCCCTGTAACTTTGTAGCTAAACTTTGTTTTATTAAGAATCAGAATTAATGTCATCATCATGATAAAAACAGCGGGGATATCGAATCACCCTGAAATATTCCACGCTTGGTAAGTGATGTAATGGAATAACCAGCCACCCCCATAAATGATTACACTATAGGCAGTAAGTACCTATATAGTCAATTGTCTACGAGAGACTGGAGAAGAGTGAGATCAAGTCGACGCAAGCACGTCCGACCTTCAAATTAGTGGCACTCACTGCTAGATCGAACCTGTGTGTATAACTGTACCGTATTTCATATGGCACTGGTTTTGTACAATAAACCTTTCTTCTATTATCCACCTGGTGTTAAGTATTTATTCCCTTAGCACGGAATATAACAATATGTAATTCAGCACGTTCTTTTATTCTTGCTGTTAATGCTATTTTCGAAAAAAGAATGAAGATGAAATAAACCAACATTTAAGTGTGTATGAACATCGAAAGGCCTTAGTGAGAGAGACAATGAAATGAGATGTTGGCTGATCATTCATAGAAGTAAATGAGTAGTCATCACTCCCTGTGGAATGAAGTGAAAGTACTGAACAAGGAAGAAAACTGTAGAGATATACACCTGAATGAATCAGCACAATGCTAGATTATGAGGATCTCCTTAGTAGGCCTAGCACAGAAAGAGATACAATATGGGATCCGTTAATAAAGAAATGGTCTTCAATATCACACAGAATTTTCTAGTAGATTAAAGCGAGTTCAGTCCCTGGGCTGGACGGCGTATTTGGACGAGATAATCCTGGAATAAATTGAATAACGCTTTCAGTTCGAAATTCCGTCGATTACCCGGATCGACATACACCTGATGAAGTCTCGTGGGTCCAACGACCGAAACATTGTGATAACAATAACAGTTTTTTCAACTTATTCCAAGCTAATGGCTTCCTCTTACTGCAAGGAGGGGGGAGGTGGTGGCGCAGGTCCTTTTCTACGTCTGCTAGCCATGTCCTTTTCTTCGCTGAGATTGATATCATCCAAGCAAATTTTGCTTCAAAACTATTAACTCAGTAGGATCAGATGGTTGAATTTCCTCACCAGATTTGTCACTTAATTCTTCTACTATAAACTTCCTCTTTCGGATGTTATTAACCACCAGAGTTCGCTGTTCTATTTGCTGATATCTGCGATCCATTCGGATTTGATCCCTGTCATATCAAAAACTGATCTTTACACGCTTAACCGCATCGATTTGTCATTTCACTGAGATATTATGCTACTCTTAATGCCCATTTTGCAAAACTTTTCTTCTATATTCTGTAACTTTTTCCACTTCATCTTTTTAGTCACTGTGCTGCAAAATAAACAACATAAGTATAAAGTAAATCATTGGTCTCAATTTAAATTCTTCATTGACTTTCTGAACTTCCGCTCTAAATGATTTTTCCCTTATGACATTAGAGATGTCAGCAGTCCACCTCCCACTATTTTTCATTCATTGCCACCTGTTCTTTATAAAGCACTACCTCCTCCACTCATGCTAATAGTTTCTACTGTCACAAAATTTGGAGTGTTTTGGGCCTCCGTCTGCTCTAGCTGAGGCAACTCTTCTTCAAATTAAAATGAAGTCTAAATACCTTCAGTTTCAACACCATGTCCTAGAATTTTACTCTCGTGTTCATCACTCTCTAAAGATCACGTTTTGCTCCAATCACCTTCTGCTCAAGGTAAGTTAACTAATTCTTCCGTCTGATCTAATCTGATCAGTAGATCGTTACACACTGACCTGAGTCCATATTCCTTTCCGGTCATACCCATTCGCATTCTATATACACGTTTTCCAGATTTACTCCTGTGGACTGATTTATTCATTCAGATCATGTGCTATTTCTTATAGCTTTCGTTAACTCGATTACCCAAGTTAAGAGAATATCAGTCATTTAATCCTGTCATGGGCGGGGGTCGTAATCTGAACGCTTAACCTAGAGGATATAGTTCTACATTGATCTGTTACATTTGTAGATTTTCTATTCATAATGCAGTTAAGTTGGTTAGTTGTTTCTTCCATTGTGTGTTTTTAGTGGGCACCCTCATCGGTTCAAGGTCTATCGGGATTTCAACACAAGATGGATAGTCACCAAAGGTTAAGAAAGAACCTTCTTTTTATTTTAATCAGTGTGACCCAATGAAATGCATCAAATCCACTACGCCACAAGGGGTTTCAGGGTTTGGAAGAATTAGGAGCAGAAACATTAATAATGTTTGGGAAGAATGAAGTGTAATGAGGAGGACAGGAGATGGCGATTGACATAGTTTTTAAAGTTTTGCCGATTAAAGATTGGCTGGAATGTATGGAGGCGGAAGGGAGTTTCACCATCAAGAAGTGCGAGAAAATAAACGGTTAGCATAGAACTTACGGTTACATCCAGCCAGCGCAACTCTCAATTGATAAAATATCGACGTACCTTTAGTAATGCGCTTAGACTCAAAAGGTCGACGTAACATGGCAAAGAGTTCGTCCAAAAAAATACCATGAAAGTATTTATAGAAACGTTGTGAGTTGTATCTTCGTGGATTTATTGAGTTGCATGGGGCGATATCGATTAAATACGATATCGGATAATTTGTTAATATTTTTTATCCAAAAAAATTGCGAATAAAAAGTTTCCAGAAAGAATTTCGATACCAATTAAATTTTTGAGAAAATTATGAATACAAATCTATGATAGAATTACTTCATTTCCATGAACGTAGACTCTTAAAACAAGAGAATAAATTAAGAACAAACGAGAAATTCCTCAATATCGCAGTAAATGCAAAATATTAAGGAACAGTAGAATTTCGTTAGAAACGAAGATTATTGAATTGTTAAGCAATATCAATTTTTTTTTTTTTTGGCAGTGAATGAAAAGGACTGATAAACAGGTGAATATCGTTAGACATGAGGTGTAATGAACTCTTGCGTAATATCAATCCAACTATATGACAGTGAATGCAAACTAGGAAGAAACAGTAGAAATTCGTTTGTAACAACGAGTACTGAACTGTTAAGTAATATCTATTACCATTATGAAAATGAATGCAAAGAATTATAAACAGGAAAATATCTTTAGAAACAAAGTACCTCTTACCTAGTAACAATTCCAAAATATGGCAGTATTATATCAAAATTTTAAGAAAAAGGAGAATTTCCTTGGAAACGAGGACTACTGAACTATTACATCATATCAATTCCTTTAGATGCCAGTGAACGCAAATATTGAAAACAGGCGTAGGAAACAAAGTGTACTGAACTGATACGTAATATCACTATCGATTTGCAGTGAATGCAAAATATTAAGAAACTGGAGAATTTCATTACAAAAGAAGTGTACTGAACTGTTATGTAATATCAATCTCCATCTATAAAAGGCAGGATCTGTGTGTGTGTGTGTGTGTGTGTGTGTGTGTGTGTGTGTAACGAATGCACGGCTGCAATTTTAGACGGATTTTACACCAAAATTTACATGCACATGCTCCAAGTTAGCGGGAAGGCCAAGACCGACTTTGCATTTCCAAACTCCCATCGATAGTGGAAATAATCGATTTTTCATGCTTCTACGGCAGTATTCATGTAGTTTGCGGCCATTTTGTACTGGCCAGAGATCCTATAGCTGGCTGCCACGAATAGGCAGGAAGATTCTATTGGCCAGCGTGAGAGACAACAGCTGACTGTCACGAATGTTAACTAGCATGTTAGCATGCAAAAAACATCGATAGCTGCATTCGTCAAAAGTGGGAAAAATTTTAATCTGCATGGCACTTTACTCCAATTGTCTCATTCGCTTGCTTAAACTCAACATTGATTCTGATTCCGCAGAACTGAGTTGGGTGTGAAAATGTATTGTTGTTAACATTCTTTTTTCATTCGGTTTTTTCAGTTACGAGTCCTTTTTTAAAGCTGATTGTTTTGTGTTCATTTTGTTTAGTTCTTTTTTCGTAACAGATTTAATGTTTCGTATAGAGCTTAGAAAAAATTCTCAGTGTGAGATAGGCAAGAAGTAACGCATGTAGCAACATCAGCACGACAATGGGCAATCCTTTAAATATTTTAAGTCAAGTGATAGCGATTGCTGTATGAGTTGTACGATTTTTGAATCAAGCACGGGCAACGGCGGGTCATGCTGCTAGTTCTCCTATATAGCAGTCAATGCTGGAAAATTTTACAGATGACTTGAAACAACATAACTCTGATTTTAATATGTGAGTAATAACGAAGTTTTAAGAAAAATGGAAACAAAAGCGACACTTTAGAAAGTGACAGTTGAAATTTGGTGGACACATAAAGAGGAAAGACGGCTTAGAAACTTTTATTCAGAAAGTACGAATTAAAGGCAAGAGGGACAGAAGAAAAGACGTATAAATAAAACCTAACGCGTTTTGTGTAAATGGATTTTGAACAAGATTTTGGATAGATAAGAAGCGGACAATATCTATCGTTTATTTCCTGAAGGAACACAGCATATATAAAGATATAAATTCCAAATTTTTGAAGTGTTTTTATAAGGAGAAATAACAAAAAATCACAATATATTGTTCATATAAATATAATTGATGATCATTGATTGTTTATTACTAATTTTCTTGCGAAAACATTGATTTGCATAGTAAAATTGATATTGTATATTGTACACAACTGATATCTGCAGATTTCATTTTTGTTTTCTTTTTTCATTTTTTTTTCTTCTTATTTTTTTTTTTTTTTGTAATATCTGAAAAAGTGATCCATTTATCGAAATCATCGACGAATAATCAAATATAATGAAATTTTATTTCAAAATCTTATTGAGTTGAGGCCAAATTCTATTTTGTTTTATCTATTCACCCTAAGCAAGGCAATAATGCCACTAAGGTGCAAAGGGTTACTGGGAGTGAAAGAGAATGAGAAGACTTGGCCTAATTCTAAAGAGCAAACGAGATAAACCTCTACTCCTGTTTAAAAACCGGGGAGGAGTCTGAACCTAACCTATATAAATATTTTTGTCTATATTTCTGAAATGAGGTATTGTAATTACTTATACTATTTATATTGTTCAGACAGTTGTTCTCATCATTGTTGCCATATTCACGATGTTTCGGCCGTTGTGCTCTCCGGCCTTTTTTAGGTGATTGGAATTTCGAACTGAACCTTTTATTTTGTCCACCAAGGCAGATCGTTCTAATTGCACGTGCCATGTCTCTTCCGAATGTCCCAGTTATCTCCCTTTAACTCAACTCTTCAAGTTTTTTGTTCACCACTGCAGATCTAACCAACGTTTTTTATGGATAGAAGCGTCGTTGGATACAGTGAATAGACACAAAGAATTGTGAATTCAGTGCTTGGCTAAAAAAAAAAAATCTTGAAAAGTTGAGTTCAAGAGAGATAAATGCGACAACTGGAAAAGTCATGGCACGTGAAACTAGAACACTCTACCCCGGTGGACGAAATAAATTGTTTCAGTTTGAAATTGAAATCACCTGAAGATGGTCGAAATGTCGTGATATATGGCAACAAAAATGAGGACAACAGGTCGATCAATGTAAATAGTGTAAAGAATCAATATTTTTGATAAGAAAATTATCTTTAACTGCTACCGTTAGAAAGAAAATCTTGATGTACTTTATTGTCTTCTCGCCAACCTATTTTAACAGAGCGAGATTTCAGTGCAGTAGCCTCTAGGTGCTTTCAAAGAAAAGAAAAAAAAATGATTTAAGGCGAATGTATCTAAAACTACTTCATTGTGCCTTCCAGATTTCAGATGCTGCGAATCTGATATCCACCCACCAAACGTGTACCCGTCTCCCATTAAAACTATGATGAAAATTACAGCTGAGACGGAAATTTACTCTTTCATATTGCTAAATAAATTGGTTTATTCGGTAAAGTTTGGTTTGTGAAATACATACGCTTGTTTATAGTATGAAATTAGCTGTTGTTTTCAATTTTGCATACATACAAATACCATGAAAAATGTCTGCTATGTTTATGGGAAGTTGTTACGAAGATCAAGCCAATATGGCTGCAAGACGAATGTTTTCAGTCACCACTGAAGCATCCAATTGGGGTGAATATTTACTGTTTTTTATTCACTGTACCTTTAAAGTCATATATGTGTAACACGCACCTACACTGGTGTTTAAACACACAAACGCACTCATACACACATACATACATACATACATACATACATACATATATATATATATATATATATATATATATATATATATATATATATATATATATTTCATTAAAACGACAGACAAGGTACTACGGTTAAGCTTTTTAATTAATTTTTCTTGTGTTCGAACAAGAGCTTTCTTTTCTGGACAAAGGGTGTGTAAGAACTGTCCAAATGTTTTATATTTCCGAGCGCTTTCGGCTATACCTTTCAAGGATGATTCGATTTTTCAGCTTATTTGTGTGTGTACGTTCTGTGTATGTGTAAGTGTGTGGTAGAGATGTTTTTAATTTCCGAATACGGTTAGCACATTGTGGCTTTGTTCGTAGTTAATATTGTTAAGTGTTGGCTTTTTCTTTTTTTATTATTAAAGCTTCCATTATTTTTAGTCTTTTTTTGCAGGTGGATGCAGTAAATATATTTATGTTTTCTACTAGTATGTTTCTAATGGGGTCTGGTAAATTTGTGTGTGTGTTTAAATGGGTTCTAATGGAGCTGTGATCAGATAGGTGTAACGTAAGACGTCTGGATAAGCATGTAGTTGTGCAACCGATGTAATTATTATACATACACACGCACACACACACACACACATAAATATATATATATATATATATATATATATATATATATATATATATATATATATATTCATTCATCGGACAAAATAATCCTTCCGTTAATGTAACTATATATTGCACAAAATGGGAGGAAAGGCTGAAATTTTAAAATCTTTTAACTTTTTCATTAATATTCCTAGGATTGTTCAAATATATAAAATTCATATATCATTTACCCTTTATATATATATATATATATATATATATAATTTATTCGAAAATTATAACATAAATATGTTATTAAATCACTACAAAAAATAGCCATTTTGTTTCAACACTTCTTGTGTCCTAACAAGTGGCGGTTTTGAATGTAGCATAAAGATTATTAAAAGGTTCAAATCAACAAAACACCTCTCGATAGGAGAAACATTGTTAAATAAGCTGCAATGACCTACCTAAATACAAGTATATGAGAATTCAAAAACTTGACAACGAACTTTGATTATAATAATTCATTCTTTAAAATTATCAATTTTAAATTTTAAATTTAATCTCTAAGTTTAAAACATTCTAAAATTATTTAAAGAAGAAACTGAGGAAAAAATACATGTTTTGTTATTTATTTTGTTTTAATTGAAAGGCAAAAAATTTAGTTAGAATAAAGGTTAAAATTCAATGTTGATTCTAATATACATTTGAAATGGTGATATGGGCAGGGGAGGATGAGATCTTATAAACGATAATACATACAAAATGAGATTATAATACGCAAACACGTAGATATATTTAGATATATATATATACGCAAATACACAAACGAAACAGGAAATAGAGGCCCACGAACATAAAAAACAGACAACATATACATACAATGAAAGTCATATATAAGCGATCATAAACACGTACATTAATAAAGACACACATATATACACATCTACAAAGATTCAAATTTGTAAGTGTTAGTAAACGAATTCAAATAGACTATTAAAATATTACTTACATAGGCAAAGATATATAGATTATAAAGAGGGTTGAATAGATAAAATTTAAGAGGGAGAATAGAAAAAAAAACAAATATTCGGCAATGAACAACGCAAAGAATAATAAAATATATAGAAAATGGATAGAAAAAATAATTATATGCGCAAGCACACACATAAAAACACCAAATTGAAATGTCCAGGCAAAATGTAACACTTAAAATTAAATAAAACAACTTAATATATAAAAAGAAAACACAAATACATATATAACTATCTCATATATAATTATAATATATAATATATATAACTATCTCATATATAATTATGTAAGCATGAGTACACATACCCGAGTACAAACATATAAAAATATATATAAAAATACTACATACGTATGTGTACACACATTTATCACTATAGATACATACATAAATATATATACATACACACATACATACACATATATATACATATATACACACATATACATACACACATACATATATATATGCATATGCATATATGCACAAAATAAATATAAATATATCAACCTACACACTAACATAAGAAAAAATAAAATAAAAATCAATATATGTATATATATATATATATATATATATATATATATATATATATATATATATACTAACAATATTATTTAAATGACTATAGAGAATTCAGAGCACATACAAGATTAATATGTAACAAAAAATTACTGCTGATTATTAAGTCCACAAGTAATTTTACTATCACTATCAAAAAAAGTAGATTATAGCATAGATTCATTGGAAAACACTAAGATATACACATATACAGATATATATATATATATATATATATAGAGAGAGAGAGAGAGAGAGATATAGATATGCACACATACAAATACATATATATATACGCACACACCAAACGTATATACGCATACACATCCATATATATACACGCGCATAAATATATAAAAAAACACATATAACAACCATAAATACAAACATATATATTATATGCACAAACATATAACTACAAGTACAAATATATTCATATATACATACCTACCCGCAAATACACATCCTGCCACCATATATATATATATATATATATATATATATATATATATATACATGTAAATATATATATAAATATACATATTTATAAAAAATTCACATATATACATCTATTTATAAAAATACACAAACAAGTGCATGCACAAACAACAAAATAAACTTATAAATACATATATGTACATAGTCAGGAGGGTTAGCAGATAACATAAGTAATAACATACTAAACTTACAGTAACAGTACAGTAATATTGCTGGACCTATAGATTGTTAAATTTTGAGCTATGTTTACAATCAACAGTGACTTCATTCCTTTGATTTTAAAAATTGTTCTTGTCTTTAAATCTAATGATTTCTATTTTTTCATTAAACATAAATAACACGGGGCATATAGAGAATTACATTTTCGAACTCTCTTAATTAATTTCTATTTAACAGAAGTGGCATGCTTTTCTCCTTTAAACTCCAAAAATACTTGGACAATGAATCTTGTATTTATGATTAATACTGTAGAAAGATTGCACATGTCCCTGCCAACGTTCTTTGAATGTATTCATCGTACTTCCAATGTATTTTTTTTTAATATTGGGGTTTTCTAGTGTAGAAATTATACTAAGATAATCTAGAGAAGTTGTTAAACAATTATTCTGTAATGGGCAATTATTAGGATTCCTACAATTGCACAAGTTATTATTAGCGCCTTTACACTTATTTTTACACGTTGCAATCTGGCGAATAGTCAAGTATTTTGAGTCTCTATACTTGTTGAAGACTATTTTATTATGTTTCTTAAGGTTTTCCAGGTTATCAGCACAACTGTAGTTTAATTTAAGGGTATTATAATTGAATATTTTACGAAGTAAATTAGTTTTGACGTCGGGGAAATGTTTTTTGATAAGGTTTAGAAATTTATGTCCTAGTTTAGTTTTAACCATTAGGTTGAAAGTCGGAGTAAATCAAATGATCTACCTGAATCTTCTTTTCTTATTGTGGTCATAATTAACAGGTTTCTATATTCAATAGCGGTACCCTTGTAGCCACTATTTCTAAGGGAAGAATTATAAAATACCCTATGTTTATTAAAAACCTCTTTGCTAGAAGAGTTAGTACTTACTTAAATTCAATCGAGGATGGTATGTGCTTAATAACAGAAATGGGTGGTTGGAATTAGCATGTACATATACTGGGTTAGAATTAACCTTCACATAAGGGTGAAAAGAGCTATGCGTAAGTTCTAGGGTGACATCCAGAAGATTTACCTGTTTAATGTTGGTCGTAGCTATAGTCTTAAACCTAAATCCGTAAACTCCCCATGGGTCATTTTTCTAATGCGATTTACCTACTTTAGTAGAGTCTTTAACTACTAATAAGCCATTATCTCTATATAATCTTACACTATCAGAATCTAGGCATTAAATTATATAAAAGAAATAATCCCACCAAGTCAGAGGCTTCAGGAGAATCTAAAGAACCCATTGAGATGTCAACATTATCACTGGAATTATTTTTGGTCCACTGTTCTTCATTGTAATGCGGATCAGAATTTCGGTATTTCAAAATTGTATCCATTTCATTGTCAGAAATGTTAGAGTATTCCTAAGCGAACTCCAAGGTCCAAGTGAATAGCTCTTTAGATATCAAGGGATAGTAGTCAATCATGTCGAACTGTATGAAAGTGCAGTTGTCCTTATTTTGGATGCCAGTAAACCACTTGATAATATCCGCGGTATTAATCCACTGTAAGAGTCCAACGGGTGTTTTTTTTTATGGATTGGTTGGTTTTCTCCAAAAATGGCTTTACTGATTCTACCGATTTCCGGTCTTGTTGGATTGATAATACGTGTTGATGGCTTGGTTCTGAAATCAAGTTTATGATCCTTTAATAAAATATAGGCTTCCTTAGCTTAAAATGTACTTTAGTTTACTTTGGTCAAACTATTTTTAACGAAAGTGTCATAATCCTTAGGGGATAACATATAAAAGCCGTTCTATCGGATTTGACATAAATATCACCGGATTTATTTATATCATTCATATCATCAAGTTTTTTTTTTAAAGAGTTTTTATACTTATGGAAAATAATCCTTTGACGATTTCCAATAGGTCATTTTCAAAATCAGACAGCTGATGCTTTCTTTAAACTTTTAAAACCTTAGTTTTCATGTTAGTAGAAATGGTCTCGGTCATGAAGGGAAAAGGATGTTTTCCATTTTATTCATCTGATAAGGTTTTCCGTTTGTAGAGTTAAATGGACGAAATAACCCCGTTTGTTTGTGGTGTTTGGTCGATTTGAACCTTTTATTCTTTATTTTACATTCAACATCATCCCTTGACAGCAGAAGTGTTGAAACAAAATGGCTATGTTTGTAGGGATTTTATAACATGCTTATGTTATAATTTTCGAATAAATATTTATATTTGCTCTACTCTGTATTGAGCACTCTTTTAAGAATAGTATTTGTTTGTTATTGGAATTTATTCCGTATACACCAATCCTATATTTGGGTATATATATATATATATATATATATATATATATATATATATATATATATATATATAATATAACAGACAAGTACAATTTGATTAACTTTTTCATGTAGATTTTCTAATATTCTTACATTTCTTACTTTGGTTGGGAGTAAGAGAATGTAAATATTGTCTGGAATGTTTGTTGTCCGATACAATTTCGGCCACTTCCTTTTTTTCCGAATACTTACAAACAATAAATTCAACAAATTTTCCTTGTTTTTCATATCTAATGAAATATGTTTAAAAGAATGATTGCCTATATATATATATATATATATATATATATATATATATATATATATATATATATATATATATCAATTTGTGTTGGTCTGAGGAGTTAAATTATTTTATTGTTGTAGGCTGTTGCTGTTTTCCTTATTTTCAATTATATTTTTGGTATGATTTGTTTATTGGTTTTAATTTTGCATACATGTTTCGAAAGTTTTGTGCTTTTCGTGTATTTACTATTTGTAAAGAATCTTTTGTTTGGGTAGTTTTTTTTGTTTCCCTGGTCTTTCAGTTATTCACATGTAAATTTTTCTTCATTATCTGTTGATTTTTACAGTGGCTTGATATATTTCTTTATTTATAAGAAATTTACATTTGAGGAACATTGTATTTTTCTTTTTTTGCGCGGCAGTTACACGTCGGTTTTATTTGAGCAGGTGTTTTTTTTTTTGTTCTTTTCTTGTGTGTTTTTTATATTTCATATATATTATATATATATATATATATATATATATATATATATATATATATATATTATGGATCCTCGTTTATTTTTAGTGTTTACACTCCGTTGCATATTAAAGCAGTATTTATTTTATTTTTTTAACCGACCTCCACACCCGACAAAACTTATTAAAGAAATATTATTATTCCAAAAATAACGTTGGAAGTAATAAAAAAAATGCAATATTAAAAAATAATCAATTAATTATATATATATATATATATATATATATATATGCATGCTTGTGCAGACGCGTGCGTGTGTGCGTGTACGTGTGTGTGTGTGTGTGTGTGTGTGTGTGTGTGTGTGCATGCTTGTGCGCACCCGTGCGTGTACGTCTGTGTTATATATCCTTATATAGATCTTCATGCTTTTTACCATTTTTTACGTGTGCATATACTAGGCGTGTCGAAACCAACCAGTGATCTAGTCTGAGTAAACTCAAGATAGAAAACACTCGGATATCAAATTAAAATAAAATGCTGAAAACACACCTCATGTGTTCGGTGCTGCGACTGTTTCCAGTGTGTAAAAAGACAATCGATTCAAATTCTGGGTTGGGCTATTGCATTCACTACGCACTAATGCCCTTGGAGAAGGCATGAATCCACCTCTTCTCTTTTAAAGCTATTCCTTTTTATCAGAGCAGCAAATGGAAAAAAGAAAAGATATATATTCCAAAATCTTTGTCTAACAGACATTATAGAATTCCTGATTTCAACAGTGGACTGAATACATACGTTTCACAGGATTAATACATATATAGAATTTTTTCAATTATCTGACTGAAGTTATATTCACCACCCCGCACTTCGACTAAAGTGTTTCATAAACCAATCTTTTTCTAATATTTTTAGACCACTCGTCAGATATTTCCTGTTCGTTATTTTTATACAAAGTTAAAAAAAATCATTTATACGCTATTTATTGGTGTTAAGGTAATTTTTTTCTCTTTCTCTGTGTTCGGGTGTTTTATATATATATATATATATATATATATATATATATATATATATCAAAGTGTAGGAGAACGAACAGTAGGATTACAGCGTTCAAAATAATTGTGCTCAATACACAAAGTAGAGCCGTAAATATTTATTTATTTTATTTAATGTTACATTAGAACAAGCACATATCCACTACAAAATTGTACATTTTTGTTTCAATGTCAAAAAAGAGGAAAACCTTTTTTAGACGTTTCTCATCAGGTGGGGAGTAACGGTGTTACTAAAAAATTTTATTCAGAAATACAGTTATCGAAGCAAATATCCCCCACTTCCGTTCTTTGGAAATTTTCATAAAATGTCTTCTAAAATTTAAATGTAGAAATGGAAGGGAATCTAATGCATTAAGTAGTCGTGAGTGAACAAAAAGGAAGGGGAAAAAGGGAGAATGGAAAAGAAAGACAGTGGCTATGGGAAGAGGATGAGGTGATAAGCGCTAAGAAGAAAGAAAATCTGGCTATAGAATTTCGTTAGGATGTAGAATGTGAAAGTCGGTTAGGTAGGAGTTTCAAGTAAAAAATAATTTGAAGCGAGATACAGTTAATGTAAAGGTTAGAATATTAGGTATCTTTTTTTATTTTATTTTTTTATTTTTATCCTTCATATTATTTCGGAATAAGACATTTACAAGGAGAAAAATAACTTGAGTAATATAATTTTTTATATTTAGGGAGAAATAGGTGGTAATTTCCATATAAATATAAAACGCTAAATGAGATTAAATTAGCACTAACTTTCCATTTCTATTAAAGTAGGTTGGAAAAGCGGATCAATACTATTGTGTATATACATATATATATAATAGCTAGGAAAAGGCAAAATTTATATGGCATTTTTTAAAATATATATAAATTATATATATAAGCCTGTAAATTTAAAAGCCAACTAACCAATACTTCTGGCTCTGCTATTGCTGAGCAGGTAATGAATAGCAGGAATTGTGTGTTTGATTTTAGTGGGAACCGTTTTTCGATTTTATCTAGGTCCCACTCGTCATATCAACTCAAGGTTCTAGAGTCCTTGTATATCAGATCCCGTGGGCCTTCCCTTTGTAAACAGAGGGAATGCTTGCTGAGTCTGAATGTTATTGGACTCTAGTTTCTTGAAATTCATATTTTCCCTTCTATTCGTTCAATTAATTAATTAAATTTACACTATATATATATATATATATATATATATATATATATATATATATATATATATATATATATATATTTATATATATATATATATATATTTTGTTTTATATCCCAGAAAAATAAACTTGATAAGTCCTGGGACGAAACCGTTTGCTTTTTTAAAATAGCTTTTAAAAAAAAACATAAATTTTGCCTTTTCCTAGCTATTGTTAAATTTTGTAACATAAAAAATTAAAATATATATATATATATATATATATATATATATATATATATATATAATTATTTATATATTATATGCGCGGTACTTATTAGAAAGCGCTCAATATCAGAGATAGAGCTAACATATTTGGCTGGATTGATGTGAGTTTGTGACCCTGGGTTTCACGCTTTTGCAATCGTCATACCATTGTTCTCATATTTTTCGCATATTTATTACAACGTTTCGGCCTTTTTACGCTCCGGCCTTCTTCAGATGGTTGGAATGTCGAACTGAACTCTTTATTTCGCTCACTGGTGTAGACTGTTCTAGTTCCATGTGCCATGTCTAATGAATGTCAGTTATCAGTTATCTCCTTTTAATTCCCCTCTCCAAATTCTCCACGGCCAGGTATTGAACTCATACTCTTTGGGTCCTGTCACTGGATCTAACCAACGCCTTTATCCACTGTGCCATGTGACCATGAGAACAATAATAAATAATAATAAATATCAGAAATATAGATAGATACATTTTTGCTCTGTGTAGGTAGGCTAGTCGTTGGACACTTTCATTTACTGCTTAGCTAGCTTTTTCTTTTCTTTTTTTCTTTCTATGTTCGGCATTTTCTTCTTGTTCGAAGTTTTAGATCTTTTGGCATATTGTTTATTGGCGACAGCAACTTTATTTTTGTGTGTGTGTGTTTTTTCTTTCTCTCTCTCTCTCTCCACACACACACAGACACACATGCACAAACACACACACACATATTTTTAAAGAAAAACAGACCACTTTAAGGTTCCATTATAATAATTTATTTTACCAGATCCCTTTTAAAGGACGCCGGATCATCAGATAACACTTCCAAAAGATGAAACGAAAAATGAAATGAAAATTGATGGGTAGTGTAAATTTTTGTAATTTGACAGAGGGTGTAATGAGGAGTAGTTAGAGAGACATGGTAGAGTTTAGAGAGGGTTTAATTTAATATCTCTCTCAATCATACTTAGTATTGGGGGAGGAGGAGTGACCAGACCATGACCTATTTAAACAGTTAACTTAACGGAAGTGATATATTGAAATGCGAGGGGAGAAGAGAGAAAAGAAAAAGGAAAAAGAAAGAAGGGGGATGTAAAGAGAAAGAAGCCGTAAATGGGTTTTACATATGAAGGAGGGGGTGGTAAGTTTTAGCAATTTATGTAAAAATAGATTTTAATGTTTCATAGTAATTTAGATGTCTAAGAAAAAACACGAAGAAATTAATTTGATGCTTGCTATCAATTTAACTATTAAACTATTTTACATATAATTTAGGGAATTAATATAAGTTAAATACTGTATTAACACATTCACTAAAAAACTTTAAAAACTATAACAGTTTGTTTATCCGACCAATAATACTTTTTTAATATTGTAAAAGACAGTTACGGTAACATCTTTATCAGTTTGAATCTAATTTATGAATGTAATTTGTAATTATTTTTAGATAGGTAATTTTTCTTACTTAAGGTTTAGGTTTCGAATTAAGATGGAGTAATATTTGAAGGTAATATTAAAGATGTTTTTTTTCACATATATATCCCATATACACTTATGCAAATCCTACATACACATACGTTCATTTACATGTGCAATTACACACATAGGCACACACACATGTGTCAATATACACAGGTACCTATACATATTTATACATAAATACATAGGCATACATTTACAAATAATTACACATATTTAGATTTAGATTTATTTAAATTTTTCTTTAATGTCACAGTTAATGTTCAACGTTAGGTGATGACTTAAGTGTTTCAATATCCAAACAAATATTTCTAATTTTAATATTTTACTATCAATATTGATAGTTAAAGATTGATATATTTAAATTTAAATTAAATTTTCAATTTAAAATGAAATTACCTCCAGATGATAAATATTTAATCTCACAATTCTAATTAAAGAATATTAAAAGAGAAAGTGAGATTAAATATCAATAAAAGTAATATTGAAACTTCAATAAAATAACTTTATGTCCTTCCATTAGAATACTTTCTATACATATATATATAAATAAGTATATAAAAAAAGATCTATACCCATAAACATCCACACATGTATATGTATTTATATTACTATATTTTACATATATTCACACATATTACAAATATTAACTCTCAAATATTTACATCTATATACGTATACACATCTACATATATAGACCACATGCAACCTTATATCCATGACACTATACGTATATATATATATATATATATATATACAAAATATATATACGTATATACATAAAAATACCTAGCTAAACTTACGCATGCAACCATACACACACATACATACACATATACACACACACACACACACACATATATATATATATATATATATATATATATATATATATATATATATATACATGCATACTACAGTAAATACATACGCATATATGCATATATACATCCTTATCCAAAATGACCATACATACATACATACATAAAACCACATGTCAATGTCCAAGTTCATCTACACATTTGTATACATACGATTATGTATCCTCATCCATGTGTTCATACAATCATTTCAAAACCAAAAATATTTTCCTTTCTATATAGCTATTTCTAAATATATTTAGTTAGATTGAGGTGGTTTTTATGTCTACATTTAAAAATTAACTCGTTATGTTTGTTCAGTAATATGTTTGGATCTTTATGCCTTATCATTAGGATCTTTTTCTTTTATGCACAAGTCACATTGGTCTCTGAAATTTATTGGAGTTCTAGCCCTCGAGACGATTTTCCATTTTACTTGTGGGTTTAAGTTGCTCTCCAACAAATCCCAATAATATTTTCACAGTGCTGTTTGGTGTTTTTTAGATTTATTTGTGAAGGACTGGCGATGGTTATAAAAATTTTGCTTCCAATTTCCCGTCGATATTCCTATATATATCTTTTTCTGTTTAATATCTTCCTTGGGGAAAATTGTAGCTTCGTATATTACGTTTTTTTGCCATGCATATTCCCTCTACTAAACAAATGGATCCTGCCCTGCAATTACAGGTAGATGTTTTCTTTTGGTTTGCATTAAGATCTTTTTGTAGTTGATTATTATGAAATTCTTTTAAAATTCTGCTATTGTGAGCGCTAATAATCTTTTCAACATTGCTCATGCAAGAATAACTAATTTTTAAATTCATTTTGTTGAACATCTTTTTTAATAGATCATTTTTGCTAAAATGTTTTTCTCTTCGTTTAAGGAAGTATTTCCCTAGATTAATATTCGAAAGTCTACAGAAAGGCGGGTTAAACCATATAATCTTCCTTTCCCTATTTTTGAACTTAGTGGATGTGTTATTAATTTATTTATCTATATAGTTTAGTGTTTGTTTAAATTTACTTTTTAATAGGGCTTGATTGTATGTCGATTTATTTTGGTTAAAAATTGTTTTACGAGAAGATAGTTTATTTATTTTTGTATTTACTGTATTTGGAATTTGGTTTATAACTACTTTCAGATGGTTTGAGTCGATATTTAGGTATATGGGCGATTGGTTTTTCTTTTGGAATGGTTTATAAGTGTTATTGTCGAGATCAAATGTTACGTCTAGAAAATTTACTAATTTCAGGTTAGATGATATTTCGATTTTAAATCCTAGAAATTTGAATGCCTTAATTATTTTCTTCTGTAGTTGGGATGTTAGAGGACCATTGGTATTAGGTATAACAATGAGTCTATCATCCCTGTAAAGCCCTACATTTTGGGGGTTAAGGAATCTTAATCGAAATTGTCTCTGTTTTTTTTTTAATCCAAGTCGTATCATTGTCTTAGTATAGACTGTCTAGAATCCATTATGATTTTTATTTCTTCGTCACTAATTTTAGTATAATTTTTAGCAAAATTTAAGCTATTTTCTAATAAATCTTTAGAAATGGAGGGGTAGAAGTCGATAATGTTTAATTGGATAAAAATGGCTTTATTTTTAGATTTTAGATTTTGGAACCAGTTAATGGCGTCAGATGAATCTTTCCAAAGGTTCAAGGGATAATTTTCTAATATAGATGTGTTTATTATTTTTAGAATATTTTTAGAAATTATTCCTAACTCTGATTTGGAGGGATTTATTAGTCTGGAATGTATATTATTTTGAAAGTTAGGTTTATGGTCTTTAAAAAGTAGGTAGGCGCCTTTCAAGTGAGTTGTACCCATTCTATCAGCAATATTATATTTAAATGCGAATTTAGCAGTTTCTCTGTGTATGGAGGATAGGTGCCTGGAGTTATTATCTTTTTTATAAAAGAGACTTTATTCAGAATCAGATAATTGTATTCCGATGGATTAATCTTGTAGATATTATTGAATTTATCAGCTCTGATCCATAGTTTTTTAGAGATTTTGATATTTGTAATGTCCTTTTTAAGATTGGAATGAGTTGTATTTCTTTCTAAAAGATATTTTATTGATTAAAATAATTAAGTCCTTTTAAAGGGTTCCAATAATTTATTGTTGGGTGGAGTGTTTTAGGATTTCAAGTGAAAAGTGTTATTAAGGTCTGTAGGTTTCTTTTGGGAATTAAATTTTCCACCTCATTCTTTTGATGAGGTCAATAATTTTATATATATATATATATATATATATATATATATATATATATATATATATATATAGTGTATTCAATTGTAATTCAGATTTCTAACTATTCGTTTGATTGTTACGTCTCCCACATGCATATATAAATAAAATGAAATATTATATAAATTAGTTTATCACATGGCTAAGTCAGAGGAAATGAATAAATTGCGCTATGACCTCAATGAAAATCAGCATTTGAAGATTTCTATGTTAGCTCGAAAGACCAAAGAAATTGCTGAAATTGCGAATTGTTCATTCTCGGTCTAAGCGAGAGAAAGAATATAGAAATCTTTCAAAATTCTTTTTCAACATCAACCCATATATATATATATATATATATATATATATATATATATATATATATATATATAGTAAAGGTAATAAATCCGTTTGTTTATAATTCAAGTGGATCCTAGTAATATAAAATATTAAAATTGAACCAGAAAAAGAGTTCAATGCATATTTTATACCAAACCCAATAAAAAGGAATTTTTTTATAAATATATTTTTATTCTTTAATATATTTTATTTTATTTATAATTTTTTAATTATATTCTTATATTGTTTAATACAAATTATCTAAATATTACTTATTCTTATTTTTATTTTTTAAATACAACTTATTTTTAAGTAGAATTTATTTTTGGAAGAGTATTTTTAAATAGAAACGTAAACTTATATCTAAATTTCTCTTATAAAACTCCCTTTTCGATCCTCTTTTAGTTTCAAATTAACACTTCATCCTTCATATAAACACAACTTAATGTCATAAGGTTAATATCCGGGTTTAATTTTATAAGACCTCTTCTCTTTTGGGCCAATATCTTCCACCCTCCCCAGACCACCGTCTCTTGCATTTTGTCTGACTGTAATATTGAAATGAATAAATTCTGTATTAATTTTTCGACGGCTGCCATAGTTAAATTTCTAATTCCAACACGAACTCAGTCTGTACGTCGGGGTTGAATAAGACTGACGAAGTTTTCGCCGGTTGAAATAGATCTATCCTCCTTATGAGTTAATTCTGGATTTTGTTGTCTTAATACTATTTATTGGCTTTGTTATAATAAATATATTGAGCTCTTTTTGGGGATCAGTTTTAATACTTTTATATAACTAGGACCCACTTGAATTATATACCAACGGATTTATTACCTTTACTATATATATATATATATATATATATATATATATATATATATATATATATATATATATATATATTGACGATCGCAAAAGCGTGAAACCCAGGGTCACAAACTCACATCAATCCAACCAAATATGTTAGCTCTATCTCTGATATTGAGCGCTTTCTAATAAGTACCGCGCATATAATATATAAATAATTATATATATATATATTTATTTATATTTATATATATACACACACACACACACACACACACACACACATATATATATATATATATATATATATATATATATATATATAGTTTACGAAAGACTAGGTAATCCGTGTGTCACTGTCTGGACTTCCTCGAGTAATTTTCAGTATGAAAGAATAGAAATATTAAATTACATCTAACTCACTCATGTCTTCTCTCTCCCCCCTCCCTTCCTCACTTCGTTAATTTACATATGCTTAATACGGCCCGTCAAAAATGTGTAAATTTCTTTTCATTTTTTGTTTCAACCTTTGGAAGTAAAGTCTGATGATCTGCAGTCCTTAAAAAGGGCTGTGGTGAAAAAAATTTAATACATGGAACCTTAAAGTGATATGTTTTTATTTAAATTATATATATATATATATATATATATATATATATATATATATATATATATATATATATGAGCTGATTTTGAAAAATAATTTTGAAAGATTTTGGTGGTTGATAGAGAACTTCAACATTGCTCACACACACACACACACACACATATATATATATATATATATATATATATTAAAAAAGGGGATACTGAAATTCAAGACATGCGGTGTCAGCTTGCATTTTCCATGCTTTAACGCAATCTGGAGGATATCGTTGAAGCATGGAACAGACTGTCGCTGCTTTGTGTTGATTTCACTGTCCACCTCCAGATTTACATACGAGATCTCACATACTGAATACCTTTTTCCCATATATTTAGCACACCTTAAAACTATATTTTATCATATATATATATGTATGTGTGTGTGCGTGTGTGTGTTTTGCTGATGCCTGATATAAAACCATTGATTTATTTATTATAACTTATTTTATTCAATTTAACTGGAAAAGATTAGATCGGCGAAAAGAAAACACCCCAGAAATTAATCAATACGATTAAGAAAATATATGTAATAATGTAAATTTCTTCATCTCACAATGTTCAAAAAGCTTAGAATAATCTCCTGTAATTTAAGAACCGAAGCCTGAAATTGCTGCGATAAAAACAAGAAAATAATGATTGTTATTTAATTTGTATAATAATGGAGATAATTGCTCTTAAAGAAGACATTGATTTCTCGTTCATTTTGTTCTGCATTCATTTCTCGGCGCTATAAATCTTCTTCAGTACAGAGAGAAAACCGGTAGTTGTAAAGTTAGAGAGAAATAAAGGAGAAAATTTCTCAACAAATACATTCCAACGTTCATCAAAGGAAAATGTGTGCGCAAAATTAATTCTTCTGGACGTAAGAATGCAAGTAATTGAAAGAAAAATAAAAGCAAGTAAAACTTTGAACTGGTAACCTTAGATTGCATACAGTAGATATTGCCAGCCTTTTTAATAGCTTTCTGTGTTAGATGAACAAAAAGAAAAACTGTGAATATCATTGCAGCCATTCTGTTTTGACTTCAAAGCTCAGAATGCAATATTCTTGACGCAACCTCTCATCTCCAAGAACAACATTCAAAGAAATAGACTCGCTATAAAAACATGTCAAACAGGGCTTACGGCCATATTGTGTTGAACTCCGCTTTCCGTACGATCATCGAAGTTAACCAACGCCTCTTTAGTACGTAGATGGATGAGCACCTGTGAATGGCAGATGCTGTCATCCGGGATGTGCAGCTGGTGCAATGGATAATGGCGCGTAACTGGAAACTGGAGAGCCGTGTTCTAATTCCAGTCGGATTCGTTATAAAAATCTACGTGCAATACACTTGGGAAATGTAGGAATCCACGTCTCCCCCAAGCTATGGATTAATTAGTAGAACTTGCACAATGGAAAATGTTTATTATTTCAAAATAATTCTTAAAATCTAAAATATGTTTTTGTTTTAATTAACCTGTTTATAAACCGTCAAAAATAAACAGACTTGCTGTAAAATCTCCAGCATGTAAATTTGCATTTAATCAAAGTGGCTTCATTAACTAAAATAATGAATATGTTTCCTCATATCGATTGGATTCTTTCTTGTATATAAAAAACGAAATTGTGATGCCTGATGCTTTGAAAATTGACAACTAAAACTTGCACATGGGTGTTAAAAAAAGAAAGAACTGGAGATACCTAGAAGCATATTAAAATAGTTTTTTTTTCCTAAACGACAAGCTATTAATTCTTATTCTTCTCTGATCCGTGACGCTTCTTGAGGTTGATGATCATCGCTCTCCACAACTTCTTCTTGGCTTTTTTCCTATCTCTACCAAACCCTACTCAGCCATCCATTCAAATACAGCTGATTAGTTAGGTTAAGCGTTGTTTTCTCTCTTGCCTTCAATTTATACTGTGAGTATCAAATTTTCCAAGCTTTCTTTCCACATTATGTGCTCCGAAAATTTCAACTGTCTCTTCAAATTTCACAGTTGTTCAGCTCGATCTTTTCAAAAAGTATTACGGCACAATCCCAAATCAAAATAGAAAGACTGTAAAGCGCCGTTATTTTAGGTGAAGAGAATCAGCTTCCCTAAAACGATGTAGTTGAAATCTTGACGTTTTTGGAGGTGTTTGAAACCTGACCTGTGTAAATATTAAAGTTATGGGACACAGCTCTTTATCGTTATTTACTAAACGAAAATCTGCTTTCTGTGACACAAGGACGCATTATCAGGGTGCCTAGACTTATTTACTGATAATTAGGCCTTACTTTTAATACAAAACGTAAACTTCAGATTCAGTACATTTTAATAGCGATGTCCTTTTTTCTATATTATATTTGAAATGAGCTCTTGGGAAATGGGATGGAATGCTTGCCCATTGCCTTCTTTTTGGTTTAAAATTCGGAGTCTTGCTTCTTCAAGGCTTTCTACTACCAAAGGCTAAAATAGCCAGTCTGCTCTACAATTTCACGCAGAGGTGACGGCGAAGTAGAATAAATGCTTACTCTAAGGAGAATTGGGAAAAGTAAACGCAACACTACGCACGTAGATTGCATATTCCATGTCTATGATTGCTACGCTAAGCCCGATTGATGTTAGGCTATTCTGTATTGCGAGACACGCATCCAGGTGTTCCTATTAGTAACGCCTGTTAAGAATATTACATTTAATTTTGCATACGTAAAATAATTGTTTACTTGCTTCTAGACTTCTGAAATTAACGTTGGCTTGGAAGGATTGTGCATTCGGTGAATCTTTTATGAAGGCTCAATCTTCTTCTCGCTAAAATGCTATGTGTGTTCTACTCATTGGATCTGGCGTTCTTGTCATGTGGTTTTTCGTGTGTGTGTGTGTGTGTGTGTGCGCATGTATACTATAAATTCAGCTAGATTAACTTCCTGTTTATGCCGGCGCATCTCTTGAGACCCGAATCTGCATTAAACCAAGCTCTTTTGACGTTCTGGTGTGACACCGAGTACAAAGTTGAATTTTGTTCCTTTTGTGACAACTCGCTGGCTGATATCTACTTCTTCTTCAAATCTTATTTAGCAGGCACGATTGGGTTACAATGCAACGAACAGTTGTGTAAAATCTATGAAATGATGGAATCTTTTTTTCTCAATCAGTCACCGTAGAATCAGTCAACATGACAAAAGTCAGGGAGAAAATATATTGCAGTCAGTTACGCTTATATATTCGAATGCATAATAAATCCTTATTATTATTAGTTCATGTTTTATTCATTGATTGAAGTCTATTCTATGAAGAAATCATTTTGAATGGCAGATTATTTCATTCACCCCAAAGACAGGGCTGTAGATTTTCGTAAAAGAATAAAACTTATGACCACTGAATTTTTTGTATGATTCGATTAGAAAATTATCACTGTCAAAGCATTTCTTTTTTTCAGAAAAGCTGTTTATGATGTTTCAATGAAGAATTAATAATTATAGTGAAATCATTTTATAAACAAATAATTTATATATATATATATATATATATATATATATATATTCAATCTATAACATTTAATTAAGTTCTATTATTCTGTTATTTTATAACATTTAATTAAGTCGAATTTCGATAGATTCTTTTTATACATATTCTTATTTTGGTAATGATGCAAGAGAGGTCTTCTGTTGCTTTCTCCACAGTTTGGAATTCAGGGTTGCCGTCACTCCCCTACTCTGGGTGAGAAAGAAATGGATGAATATCTTTCTGAAATGAATGCACTGTACCTAAATGGAATTTGAACTTGGCTCGACGAATCAGTTTTCTACACCTCTTTACTGCTACCATTTTAGTACATCAAGATACATTTCCCTACGGTTATATAAAATAACGGTTACGAAATACTAATGCCTTCAGGAATATTTTGCGCACTTATTACAATTGTCTTGTGTCAGGTCTCATTAAACTTCGAAATTAATTACAAGTTTCTAATGAGGATAGTGCTTTTTCTGTGTTTTTATTGAAAGATGAGAAGACATTTTAGTTGGCAAATGCCTGCCGCAACCCGTTGTTTCGTTGATTAGTCGATTCGAAATGGAGTTCGGGATTCAAGTAGCAAATTGGACAACATTTGAATATACAGCGTCTCTTAATATTGAAATGATATTAGTTTCACTTTTATTAACAAAATTAACGAATTTCAATATTTAGTCATGGTCGGCTTTCAGACATCGCCCACAACCTGATTCAAACATACAAACGGCAGGCTCTATGGGAAATACGCCCTACAAATAAGTGGCAAAAAAAATATCGTTTAAATTACGCAATTAAGATTAACATTTCATTTTAACAAATATAGTTTCCAAAATCACACAAAAATATCTTGAAATACTAAAGACTACATTTACTCAATAAAAGCATCATTGGCTTCAACGACGCCCTCCAGACGACTTCGGAATCTCCTGTAACTTTTCTGTTCTTGTTTAAGTTGGTGAATGCTCCTATAATCCTTGTCTTCAGTTCATCTTTGGTGCTAGAAGGAGTTGTGTTTGTATCTCGATCAATTTCGCCTCCCACATAATAATTGATGGGGTTACAGTCTAGGGAGTTAGGTGGCCATATGTAAGGGGTGATGCAGTCGCAGAAATAGTCTGAAAGCCATACTAGATTATCCTGCTTGTGTTGCATGATGCAAAGTCCTGTTGCCAGACATAGGTTCTTCCAGCAGTCACTATCTTGACCCAGGGTAGGACTACCTTCTCAATACACTTGATGTAAGCCTCCGTGTTGAGTATGAGGACCTCACCAACAAATTCAGGAGTTATTTTCTTATCAGAACGATCAGTGGGAGGTTTTCGAGATACTGTACTTTTGTAATCATCATTGGACTCTCCAGTTCTTTCCGAATCCTCCGTACTGTCCTCATATTGATACCCAAACGATCTGAAATGTTCGTATTGGAGCTTCCGGCAATAATATCAAGCAATACAGCATGCCGTTTCCAAATGTCTGGTGGAGTGAATTGCGTGATGGTGCTCTTTTTCTCACAGATGATACCTAACTGACCCTACTATTCTCTGCAGTCGACAAAATCAAAAACATACAACGCACATGTGACAAAAAGAGCCATTTACCCGGTATATGAAGTTCTTTTATTTTGACACAGGACTAAAGTAATAAAACACTCTTGAGAAATGAATCCACTACGCAAAGAAAATAGTTTGCGAGATAAATTAAGTAAACTCCATGTTACTCCTTTGTATTAGAAACTTGTAGTTAATTTCGACGTTTAATGAGACCTGACACAAGGCAATTGTAATAAGTGCGCAAAATATTCCTGAAGGCATTAGTATTTCGTAACCGTTATTTTATATAACCGTAGGGAAATGTATCTTGATGTACTAAAATGGTAGCAGTAAAGAGGTGTAGAAAACTGATTCGTCGAGCCAAGTTCAAATTCCATTTAGGTACAGTGCATTCATTTCAGAAAGATATTCATCCATTTCTTTCTCACCCAGAGTAGGGGAGTGACGGCAACCCTGAATTCCAAACTGTGGAGAAAGCAACGGAAGACTTCTCTTGCATCATTACCAAAATAAGAACATGAAGAAAAAGAATCTGTCGAAAGTAATGATCGCCTACGACTTGAAAGGGTATAGCATTAACAAAACAGAATATAAATGACAGCACTAAGTTCTTTTTTATGTGTTTATATGCCGATTTTCCAGTTTTTATAGCAAATATCGGTGTCGTGCTGATGTTATTTCTGTCTCATGCAATGGAGACTTTCCTGTTGTCAGACCAAAACATTTTAATGTGGAAAATATATCTTTTAGTGCGAGTGCTGAAATCTATCTAAATAATTCTGTTTTATCAGCGTGTGCTATTGTTTGTTTTTTGTTTTTGTTTTTTCGTTTTGTTTTGTTTTGTTTTTTTGGGTTTCTTTTTGTTACTCTTTTTTACTTTTTGGGAGGCTTATTAAATATCGGCGCCCGCATAGTTGTGAATTCTCATCCAGATTTCGAAATGCAAACATTTGATAACAACATGAAAACCTGCTTAACACGAAGTTCCATTTTATGGTCATTACTTTTATGCCTAATTAAAATAAAGAGACGAAGGTAACCAGCTCTGAATTCTATACGTTTTTTTATGCCTGCAACACCTCTTTGGCGAAAGTACCATAGAGAGCTATATGCACAGGCACCTGAAGAAGATCGAAGAGCACATTGAAACTGTATTTTACAGTGTGTTATTCGTATGTTTCTAGATAATGCAAAACAGTATCTCCTTGTTAAGGAATCTGATCAGTTAAAGCTTAATTAACACTGATAAGAAAAAACAATGGAATCCTATTTATTTGGGTGCATCAGGTGAGAAAGTAAGAGAGAGATAAAGAGATGGACGAAGTTCCCAAAGAGTTAATACAGGAATGAATTTAAAACCCATACATTTGGAAAACCACAATAACTTATGAAAAAAGGTTAAAAAATATCCTTTTTCACTATACCACTTTTTTTTTTCAATATTGTTTTGTGTAGAGTTTTAATAGAGGACGGAATGTGTGACATTGAAATCCGAAGGAGCATTTGAATATAGAAAGATGCCTTCCAAAAGCTAAGCAAAGTATTAAGAAACAGAAAAATACCGTTACAGACAAAGAAAAGAGTACTGAACTCTTATGTAATATCAGTTCTTCTATATCACAGTGAATGTTGGAAAATCTCCTCACAGTGGAAAAGAGACTTGAAGCAACAGACATGTTGTTTTACAAAAGGATCTGAGAATACCATGAACCGAACAAATGAATAACGACGAAGTTCTAAAAACAATGCAGGCAAAATGGAATTTATATTTAACTTTTGAAACAGACAGTGGACATATCTGGAGCGGATAATGAGGAAAGAGGGCATGGAAAATATAATACTCACCGGATACATTGAAGGCAAGAAGGGCAAAAGAAAACAACGCATCACCTACGTGGTGAGCTTGAGTGAATGCATGGCGGAGTAGAATTTGGAAATGACAGCAAAACGAAAAGATTATTGAGAACTACAAATAAGAGGAAATTGTAGAGTTCTTTGAACACCACCGTCTTGAAGGGGGACTCGGTATATGGTAGAGAGAGATTGTTTTCTGTTCTTACCGAGGAAACAAGTAATCATACTTTGTTGCGCCACCAAGCGTATAAGACAAGATTGCGTTCATTGTTCACAAATTCAGACAACTATTTTTATTCGTTTAAAGCTTTTTGTTTTTTTTTCTATAACCGGGTCGCTACAAGTGACTGTCGAGACACTGACGCAGCTGAAAATAACAAAAGCTTTTGAGTCCGTGCACAGCATAATTTCGATTCGGCTAATAAGATTGTAATGCAAGAAATATGTAACCGATGAAAGAGTGGAAAGGACGCGCTTCAGAATTGCAAGCAAATATTGAATCAGATATTAGGAATCAGATTTAGATATTTAATTTATTGACAAAGAATAGTTTCAGTTTATCCATACGGATAAAAAAAATAACAATACTTCAGCAATGTTACGCTTTCCGTTGCTTATATTTTCTGCAAAATAAATCCAGGATTTTATCTAACGCTATTTTCCCATTTATGGAAGAAATCTTTTTTTAAATCAGTTAAAATTACACACACACGCATACACACACACACATATATATATATATATATATATATATATATATATATATATATATATATATATATAGTGGTCTTGTTCAAACAGTTGATCCTGCCAGATTATGCACTCTTTACCGAAAATTTAACAAAGGTTTCTTAATTCTCTAGGAAATGAATACGTGCAAATATGATTGAGAAGGCGTCTACAACGGGGATTGTGTACCAACCTAGCAGATGCGTATATTCGGAAAGGAATAGCTGGTTATTTTTATATATATATATATATATATATATATATATATATGTATCTGTCCCTCCCTCTCTCTCTCTCTAGAGAGAGAGAGAGAGAGAGAGGAGAGATAGGGAAAAGGTTATAGTTATTCCAACGAGAGAAAAATGTACATTAAAAAAAAAAGAGAGAGAAACCGCAAATGTTTTTGGTTATAATGTGAATTTGTTTTAGTATATATATTATATTTTATACTTCATATTTCTGCTACACGGGTTTCCGTTCTCGTGACGTTCTTCAGGCAAATAAAAAGAATATATTTTGTAAGAGGAATAAATTTTCTTTATGATTTTTAATGACTCATTGTTAGTTTTCTGTATTTGTTAGAGGGTCTTGAACTCCTTTCTGGACTGTTGACAAAAGTGAATTTCAGGCTAAGTGTTAATAAACTATTAGGTTTGGTATGAGAGCTGGTGATGATAGATGTGTTGATGAGAGATGTCATCCTATCCATGTTAGTCTGCATATGTAAATTCCCTCCACATATATACATACTGTCTTATAATAAGGAATCAGCATACACATATATGCATATGTATATACACATACACATATACATACATAACCCCACACTTAAGCATTCTTCCTGTGTTCGCGTGTGTCCTCATAAGTAGTCTATCTGTTTTTGCCGGTGTATGGATATATATTTTTGTTCTCCATAAAAACATGCTAGCTCTTGTTTACGTGTATGTATGTGTGCGGTCCGACCAGTGTATCTGGCCATCATGTGTGCATGCTGTCTGTCCACGTGTGTGTGGGGGGGTTAGGATCTGTTCAGTGCTGGTTTAAATTTGTCTATAAAGTTTTTTTTTCTTGAATTTGTAGTAAAGTGTAGCTATCTTTTTGGAATATTAGCATAATTTTAAATTTGCCTTGATTGCATTTTTAGATTGTTGCGATACAAAGAGTTTTCTGTTCTCGGGTAATTTGATGTTGCTTTTGTGAAGGGCAATTCTGTTGTTAAGTGCCTGGCTGTGTGTGTGTGTGTGTGTGTGTGTGTGTGTGTGTGTGTGTGTGTGTGTGTGTTATAAAAATATAGTTTTAAGGTATGTATGAATTAAAGTGCTCAGTATCAGGAATAGAGCTTATGAAAATATAAAATTGAACACTGAAGTCAGCACCGAGGCACGATTGTATCCTTTAACATGATTGGTCATTTGGATTTTTACACGTGCATAAAATTGAGAGAAAGAACAAATGGAGCAAAATTTCACTGTACGTAGCATTTGCTTTTAAACAAGTACTCAATACAAAATAGAGCAAGATATTATTATTATTTTTATTATAAGAGATAATAAAATTATTTTATTATAAATTATTTTATTATAATCTCTTTTAACACACACACACAGATATATATATATATATATATATATATATATATATATATATATATATATATATATATATATATATATATATATATATGAAAAGTGTACTCGAAAGAAAAGAAATACAAAGTATTTGAGAAACCATTTAGAAAACAAGTTATTTCGCTGATTGGTTCTTCGCGTCAAACTTTAAGCATAACAAATGAATACCTTATTACTAAATAAGGAGACCAGGCTGCTTAACGAATTATTATATAAAGTCATATTGTTCTTTATTAAAAAGTCGATGAATCTTTTATTTCAACGATTAAATGTTGTATATGCCTAATGGTTTTTGAAGCTACTGTATGTTGAAGAGTAATTGCTACGTACGAGACTTTACTTATTTGCGCTAATGCTGGACGCGAAGAAGAAAAAGTACGTGTAAATGAGAATCATAAATAAAGCAAACCAGACGTAGAGGTGAGCAAAGAAATGTACATATGCACACAACTGCTTCACTCTTTCTTTTCTCTCACTTTCTATTTCTCTTTCCAAATTCAACAGGCAATAAAAGAGAGAGAAAAAGACTGGGAGAGTTTGGGGTGAGTCTAGATGTGCTTACTGTCGTGCAATTCTGAATCTATTTCATGAATCTTCTGTCTTCTTTCGTTTTGTCTGTCGGACAAAACTTTGCAAACACGCGTTGAAGTCATACGAACAAAAACATAATAATATAAATGCCGTCTTTCGCAAAACGGAAACGTACAGTCGACCACCGAAGAAGATAATAAATTTAATCAATTCTGACTCTAGAAATTAAAAACGAACCGGAAACAAAAGAAATGTATAGGCCGACTGATTCCTAGTGACGTCGACTATTATATTATGAGGCTTCCTGTTTTCACCTCACAACGTCTGATAACGTTCTCCAATCGTCCTTTCTATGTAAATTGCTTCAGAAGATTTAAACTTCATAATCCTTTGATCTATGTTTCATCTCAAATAGGAATAGAATTTGCCGAATTTCTTAGATGAAGAATTGCTGTCATTAATTTTTAACCGTTTTTTTTTCCACCGTATTTTTTCTGCTTGTTTACACCTCGTTGTACTAACAGACGTGGTTTTGAGCTGCCTGAATCTCTAAAATGAAATAGTCATTATTAATTGTATACTACTACTTCTTCCATTGTTTACCTATAGTACACCTAAGAGCCTTATTTATGAAGCAACGTTTACGACAATGTTTCATCTAGATTAATTAAAACCTAATTAATTAAAATTATTTTAAACTCATTTTTCTTTTCATCGTATTTTATGGAGATTTTACGTCTGTGCGAGCGCTAAGCGTGGATCAGAAGTAAATTAGAACAACTTCTACAGATTTGCTTTCGTAACCTAATAGTTAAAGCGTTGTCAATGTAAGACAAGGTCCCAAGACTAAAGAAAACAAGTTCAAATCTCGTTCTAACCGTTTTTTAAATGAGGGTCGTAGAGTATAAAATTAACCTGAACGTTGTGATAAAAAGCAACCAAAATAGATGAATGAATAAAGACCTGCATTAATCATTTTATCTATTGACTAGAGAAGCACATGCAAACACAAATACACGAAGAGATAACAAGATTTATAAACAGTAATATTAAATGTCATAATGTCTATTCACTCGAATGATTCACGACATCGTAGCTCAACAGACAAAAGACTATATCGAAAGTAAACAAAATTGCCGGAATTGTCATATAACTTTTACTCGAATGGAGTGAATATGACAATTGCGCAAATGGAAATAGCTGCAGTCAATAAGCCCGGTACCAGTCAGGGTTAACAGCGAACGCATTTGACGTGATTCGTACAAGCACACTGGAATAAAAAGTAGTCACACGAGTCCTGTAACTTATTAAGACTCGTTGGAGCACTACAGTCACTGCATTCAGTACAGAAATAGTATGCTTCGAGCAAAAACACATATCAGTAAATCATTATTATCTCCAAAATTTCTTACAATCAAAAAATAATTTCTGGATTTAAATAATATGCAAAAGGTTGATAAGCTGTAAAAAGTCAAATCAATCAAAACGGACATGGGAATATTCGAACGAGTGTCTTATGTTCAAAAAAGCGTACATTCGAACACAATATAAGACTGAAAACTTCGTTGAAACAATTATTAATTTCTTCTGGTGACGAAATGCTTCATTGAATTTAAATGACAAAGTCTTTTCATTTTTATGAAGGAATTATTTGCTAACAACAGTTGTTGTTTAAATAGAGGATTTCGCAAAAGTGGTCTGCCTATATTATGATCATTTACATTCTGACAGTTATCTTCATGAGGTGACGAAATAAAGGGTTTGGTTCGAAATTTCAATCTCCTGAAGAAGGCCAGAGCGTATAACGGCCGAAGCGTGATTATGGCAATGAGGATGAGGAATAATACGCAGTTAATATCTATTTGAAAAACCTCGGCTTTTCTTTCTTTTAGGTTTTCTCTTACTTTCACTACTTATAAAGTCTGTAAAACTTGTTTAAATATTTCCAACAGTCTGTCATTTATTCGTTCATTCTCCATAAATCAAAACATTTGTAATTATTTCCTGTGGTCATCAAGAACAAATGTTGTTGGTTACCCTAACCAGATTCCTGCTTGAAAGTTAATATTACTTGTAAAGATATTTGACGAGGCAAAAGAATTAAGTTTCTTTCTCAACATTAGCATTGTTAAAATTATCAGTTAAATGTAAACTCATTTATAATTCTGTCAGTCAAGCATTTAGAAAATGTAGAACTCAGCTGTAATAAAGTTATGTCCTTACACAAAGTTAACATAAGCAATATAGGAAAGCTGTGTATAAATCACTATGAATTCGATCTTTGTGGATAAACAATATCTCTAGAGACCGTGGAACAAAAACATTCTAGTCTGTAAACGAAATAAAATGTTCTGTTTTACATTTCCTGAAGGTTATCCAGAACAACAAACACAAGATGAGGTCTGGCGAATACAAGTACCAAAACGTGATAACAGCAACAAAGATTAGGATACTAGTTTGTATGTAAATAAGGAATACAGATCAATTTCTCAATATTATTTTTATTTTATTTAAAGACATGAAAAGTATTCGCAATGAAATGCTATCGTTACAATCGTATTATGTATTGAATAAGTTTAGACAGACAATCATTCGTGTTTGGTTAGTGTCGGGTATTATTATTTTCATTTTCATTGAATCGTTTAAGCAAAAAGGTTCAGTTAAGTCAGTGCGACCCTCTTTTCAGTACGTAACATAACATCAGGTCACACTGTTTTACGAGAGCAGTTTCCTTCTATGTGCCGTTTCCCTTCCGGGCGTAGTCAATCATGGTCCTCCACAACTTCTCATCCTTTGTAGCTCTGTAGCTCTTTGATACACAGTCGACCGCGTGGTGTTCTTCTAAATTGATATGGGGGCATTTTTCATAAAAAAGTAAATAAATAACTAAATGACAGAAAAGTTTTATTTTCTTTGCAAAAATTGCTGCTGAAACTCGCCTAATGTTTCACAAAGCTTTTAATGTAAAAAGAATTATGTGGAAAAGAGTGGGTGATGAATGTGCATTTCAATCACAGTAAAATGTGCCATGAAGACCAAGGACTCTGCCGACCGACTTTCAAGAAACGAAAGTGAAATATAAAAAGACTAGTAATCTTTGGCTGCGTCATTATTGAAGTTTACCAATCAGGCCATCCGATTTATTTTAGCGAAGATTCAGGTCATGAATCAGTATGTGCAAAAGTTTCCAGAATAAATTTAATGGGGAAAAACTATTTACTGAAAACAGATTAGAAAACCAATTTTTAAATTTAAAAAAAGCTGGAAAGTTTAGCAGCCACCTCATATTTATCAAAACTAATTAGTAAGTTTTCCTTTCCGTAGGCTTTTGTTTTTATCTACATTTATTTCACGATTTATTTGGACGAGTGTCATCACTTTCATTGTTTTTAGCCCAACTTTTCTTCTGCACATTAAAGTTTTATGCCAAACTGAAGAAATCCAACCATACAAAGGTGTTGTTTCTGATGAAATACAAATAAAAAAGAATTTTATATCGTTCATCAGAACGTCTTATTGTTTAGAGACAGATTTTTCAGCTACCGATGTATGATGTATTCCGTCTAAGCAGAAATGAAAGAAACCCGTCACACCATCTAACGTCTATATTATTTGAATAGGAATTACTTTTTACTTGTTCTATGTAAGCATAATCACATCTAAAACTGTGACTAATATATGAATATGCATAATATATGACTAACATACCATCACACCTGGTATGAGTTCCCTTACGACTGACTAAACACAGTCAATGCACATAATAAGCTACGAATATCCTAGATGTTATACATAATTATCCATTTTTAACAAGTTTTGTTTATGAAAAAGAAGTCTTGATAGCGACGATCAGAGAATGAACATATATATAATAACACACACAGACGCATATATATATAAATATCCTTGCTTCGTAAATTACTTGCTAACTGATTCCCTGTTTTTCAGTAGTGTATTCTCTTTTAAAATAAACCTTTCTTTCTTTCATCTACGGCCGTGTTTGTTGCTATTCTTTCACTCGAATACCACCTTTGTCTGTCTGTAAACTTCTTTAACGATACAATATATATATATATATATATATATATATATATATATATATATATATATATATATATATATATATATATATATATATATATATATTTATATAAGTAAGACGATAAAATAAAAGCTAGGTGAAAAATAGAAAGGACAATAAAATAAGAAATGACGACGAATTACGTATTTATTTTTTGAGTTCGTAAATGGATAGTGGCTAGGATTGAGGAATCGGAGAGCCGAGTTCGATTTCCATACAAATCCATTACATTCACTTACATGCTAATACCCTTGCGAAATGTGTGAATCGTCTTCTTTTCCTCCCATCTATGGGTAAATAGCAGGACAGACCAGGTTCTATAGCTTTGTATGGTCTACCGCAGGAAGAAAGATACATGATCGCAAAAGCGTGTATCACACATGTCATATAACTGAAATGACAAGAAAATAAAAAATCCAAAGAGAATTTTACAAGCGAGAAATGCAAGAGAAGAAATGATTAGAATAGAACTTTATGGTTACAATTTATATTTTTTACCAATGAAATTCTAAGAATCTATTCGCCAATCTAATAATCCTGTTAAATTCCTGAAGTCAATGTACCAAAGAGAAAAGCTGTTCAGAACAACTACCGTAAAATATGATGGTCGGAATCTATGTATCTTTTAATTTATATTTATTATATCATCCTCGACTAGAGATCTTAGGATTTTAACTAGGTCCTTCAAATGAGGAGAGTAACGGACTTCATCATCATCATCATCATCATCATTCTTCAACCTCCCTATGGTTGGTCAGAACTCCATTGACAACCCCTCTCCACATTGTTCGGTCCTCTATTGCTGTCCCCTGATCCCCAATGTAGAAACCTGAATCACAAGCTATGGTGTCTGGGAAAGTCAGTTTTTGTAAGAAGGTACTTCCAGAAGTATACCATAGGAGTAAGGGTGAGACGATTTCCCAGTCAGCTCGCTGGTAGCGACCCGCAAACTGTAGTCGTTTTGGCTTGAGTTTCTCAGTTCTCCGTAAATTGTGTTAAGCATTTCATGGGATCTCTCCGATGTTCTGGATATTTCTTAATAGATTTGTATATGCTCCATCCTGTCGTCTTTCAAGACGAACAGATAATGCCCAAGTTTCTGATCTATGCACTAGGACTGGTTCAATCAATGTTTGAAAAGTCTAGACTTTTAAGGAGGATGGAAGATTCGAACGCCAAATCTTGTCAAGTTTGTTACACGCATCTCATGAAAGAGCTTTTCGGAAATCTATGATGTGAAGTCCTCAACTCTTTTGATGGATCTGTTATTGAGTGATTTCAACTCGGATGGCCCAGGAGAGGATGTGATGTATTCTGTCTTACTCTCGTTGCTATAGAGACCTACCTGGCTTGCTGTAATTACAGCGACGATTCTGTGTCTTTCATACATTGCGGAAATTCATGCAAAATCATTGGTAGAGTCGAAGTCAGTCAGTTATTGTGGAGGGTACATTCTGTTCTGGCGACGTTTCAAAAGGAGTCCTTTTTCCTCCATGTTGTCGAGAGAAATGTATAGAACATAGTCCAGCACAACTATAAACAGAAAAGGAGCAAGTGTGTTGCCTTGTAGAACTCCTACTTTAACTTCAAATGAATCAGTCTCTCTACCAGGCGATACAATGATGGCAATGTTTCTGTACAGAGCTCTAATTGCCTCAATACTTCAGGAAGGCATACCATAAAGTTGGAGGGTTTTATCTTTCGGCGCTGACGTGTTAGCGGTGTGCTTGAATTCAAAGCTGTCCTTCTATTAGATTGCAAGGTCTGCCAAGGTTAAATAGCGTAGTCTGTCCCCACAACATCTTTTAACCAAGACTATTAGTGTGAAGTGAACGCAAAATCGTCAATAGGAATTTGAATACAGAGAGCTGATTTCAAATGTCGCGTTACACTGCCTATTGCTGTTAGTGGTGGCAGAGATCGTCACTTCTTCGTCCTAACTGTTCATTTTTCCGCCCACCTTCTTTCTTACTACACGGTCTATGTTGTGAGTCACCCGCATCCCAAAGATATTCTTCAATCAATTCCAGACCCCACGTATTGTGTGACTATCTCGTTTCATTTCTCTCCATTAGACAGTGCGGCAACGTTTTAAGCCAAGACCGAGCGGGCGTATAAACTGGTTCTAACCAGAGTTCATTTATTAATGGATCGATTGTCTTATTTTACGGTTTATCACCCCTTTATTAAGAGCCGTAACATTGATTTTTTACGAGTGAAGTCATAATTTTTTTAGGAATAACGATGATTTTTACAAATAAAAGTCCTACTATTTAACCCATAGGCGAAGAATCAGGGCATTTGTGCAATAACTGAATGTAAAGAACCCGCTTGAATCCGAACTCAGCTCCCTGATGTCTCTTTTCGAATTTCTACACCATCCCCACATCCGACATCTGTGTAAAAGTAAATAAATTAAACTTTCATTTTTAATTAAAATATAACAGTAATAACATATAGTAGACTGAAACGTACATTCACACACACACACAGACACACACACACACACTCACATACACAGATATATATATATATATATATATATATATATATATATATATATATATATATATATATAAGGCTCAAACATTAATATCCTATGGTTATAATTCATTACATTGGAATCGTAATCACAATCCAATTCACCAGACCTACAAATTCAAAAAGAAATCAGAAAATATAACTCCGGGTATAAAAAGCAAAATTTTAGTGAGAGTGTATGTATGAGAGTGGGAGACAAGGCGTTACCGTTCTGATGTCCGGGACATTTCTGTTAGTTGCAGGTGACAGTGTAGAAAGTCTTTGATGTCATTTTTTATTAGATATGTATGTGTGAAAGCTGTTGAGAGGGGGGTAACAGACGAAAGAAGAATACGAAGGCCTAAAGGTGAATTTGGGGACTAAAATTTAAATTTTAGGCACCACCTTCACCTGTAGGCCTTGTTTGTTTTTATACTTGGAGTTATATTTTCCGATTTCTTTTTGAATTTGTAGGTCTGATGAATTGGATCGAAATTACGATTCCACTGTAGAAAATTATAACCATGGAATATTAATGTTTAAGCCTTTTATATTCTTACTCTGTCCAGGACATTGAGTTCTACCTGGATGGATTCTTGGAATTATATATATATATATATATATATATATATATATATATATATATATATATATATATATATATATGTGTGTGTGTGTGTGTGTGTGTGTGTGTATATATATAGTTATATATATATATATATATATATATATATATGTGTGTGTGTTTGTATGTATAGTATTACCATATTATATATATATATATATATATATATATATATATATATATATATAAATAAAAAACAGACCACTTTAAGGTTCCATGGAAACCTAAAGTGGTCTTTTTTTTAATTTAAATTATTTGCTCTGGATTTACATTGAGCTCTCTGGATTTTATCCTCCTTGGAGTTACCTATACAGATTACCTAGTTTTTCATAAACTATATATATATATATATATATATATATATATATATATATATATATATATATATATATCACATACAATCCGAATTAAGATACCATTATGTAAATGATCATTTTCACCTTGTAAAATGAAATTTACAGGATTTTGTATGCAGCCAATGGATGATAATTTTTTAAAATAAAAAATCAGACAAGACGGAGGAAAAGGAAGGAAGAAAAAAAAGGGGGAAAAAGAAGATGAAGAATAGAAAGAAAGGGAAGGGTGGCAAATGAAACAGGAAGTCTTCCTATGAGTGGTGATCAGAGGGGAAAGGAAGAGAGATAAGAAAAGAGAGAAAGATAACCAGCAGCAGGGCTTTTCGGAGCCCTTCCAAAAAGGAACGCGTTTTTACTGGAGCAAAGGTAAAGAGGGCTCATTTTATAATCAACCGTAGTGAAGCGTGAACTGCTCTATTTGGGATTAAAGAGCAGGGTGTGGGGGTGAGTCCCTACGCTCCTCACTCCAATTTTTTTTTTTAAACATTCAACTATAAAAAAAGAAAAGAAAGCAAAATCTGAGCTAAATTCCTTAAGTTATTTTTTTATTTTTATATCTGTGGTAAATATATGAAAGAGAGAGAGAGAGTGTGAGAAATATGTGTGTGTGTGTGTGTGTGTGTGTGTGTGTGTGTGTGTGTGTGTGTGTGTGTGTGTGTGTGTGTGTTAGTTTCCATTTTCATGAGTAACTATTTTAACTTCTACTCAGGTTTTGGTAAAGAGGCAAGTGACTTTGACACCTAGGCGTTACCGTTCTGATGTCCGGGACATTTCTGTTAGTTGCAGGTGACAGTGTAGAAAGTCTTTGATGTCATTTTTTATTAGATATGTATGTCTGTGTGTGTGTGTGTGTGTGTGTGTGTGTGTGTGTGTGTGTGTGTGTGTGTGAGTGTTGGTGAGAGAGAGAAAGAGAGTGAGAAAGAGAGTATAAAAGCTGTCTGTAGATAGTGGTTTGGGGGAAAAAAGTTTTGAACTTTTTTGTTTTTATGACAAATTTTCATTACCGAATGATTAAATAAAGCAATGTTATCTTTTTAATTTGCAATTTACTTTTGTACACAATTTTGCCATTATTATTATCATTATTATTATTATTATTATTATAATCATCATCATCATCATCATCATTAAAAGATAGTTATTAAAAAAAATAAATGCAATCTTTACGTGTAATAACTTGTTAGATTTTCTCGCTTATTTCTTTCGATAGTCGTCCAAATGTTGAATAAAATTTGATTCTTGGTCTGAAATGATATTTTTTGTCCTGAAACAAAATTCTACTTTTTTAACGTATATATATATATATATATATATATATATATATATGAAATCGACAATTCAAAGCAAAATACGAAAATGAAAAAATCTTAATAAAAACAAAAACAGAATTTGCAACTGGAATGTAGAGACGCTATTTTCATATTTTTTAAATGAGAAATTTCGTGTGGAGAATATTGTCTGTTGATGTATTCAACCATTTTTTCGATTTTTGAATCTGACTTGTTTTCTTTTCGATTTTTGTTTCAAGAGCATTAATTTTGTTAAGAAAAAATGAAAAAGCCTGGGCGTAAATTAAATTTCTATGGCGGCACTCTCCAAACTTTTTTTGTTGATTTTCTTTTTTATAGTTACATTAAAATTCAAAATTAAAAAGCTAAGATAGACGCTCATTGTGTCTAAGTCAATATTTTTCAATTTGCTTAATAAATGCCTGCTTAAATTACCTATTTTTATAGTAAATGGTCGTTGGCAGGAATTTTTTTTTTTTTTTCCACAAAATAAGATTTGAGATTTCTACCAATATATTTTTATTTAGAAAAAAAAATACTCCAGAATATTTTACTGATTGGAAATAGTAAATTTCATCATTTACTGTTTTTCAATTAATGCCAAAATTGGACGAAACGCGTCAGAAATTTTCTTTTTTATATATATATATTATATATATATATATATATATTGAAATTGGAAAAAAGGAGGACGCGTTTTTTTTTTTGAAATCGAAATTTTTTGTTTGTCATTAAAATTCACGCTTGAAAAGACGGACATTTGCTTAAAAACAACTATTAGTAAATTTTTTTTTTTTTTCCACAAGGGAGATTTTAAACTCCAGTTTTTGATAAAATAAAATTTGTAAAAATTTCAAATTTGCTTTCAATTAATCTTCGTTGAGGATAGTTTTCATTTTGAAATTGGAGGTTATTTTTTAAAATTGTCATGCTTGAAAGACGGAATTTGGAAAAACAATTTGGTTAAACTTCAGTTTATGATAAAATAAAATTTTTAAATTTGCTCTTCGTTGAGGTAAAAGGGTTAGGCTGATAGGCTAAATACTGGTTCTTATTAAATTTGAGTATCGAATTATCACATACCCAGCTTATTAATTGCAAAAATGTCCAACGTTTATGAAAGAAGGTACATTTTATCTATGGAGCGCCGAAAAAGAGCCGCTCTTTTTTTTAATGTAGTTGGAGACAAGGCGGCTCTTTTTGAAAACGGGAAGCATGATGGGATCCAACTCCAATTTTGACCGTGGGAGCGGGAGTGAGAGCAGCTGCAAAAATTGTGGAACCCGTAAAGCCCTGTCCAGTAGATACCAGACATTAAATAGATCAAATAAACCTTCAGAAAAAAACAAAAAACAAATATGTAAAATAATAAGTGATTCCTTAAATCACATGTAAATTTATCAATAATATTGATTCTCTAATAATTTGGAACTTTCAAGTGAATTATTATTTTGGTCGGTGAGTTTAACGGTTTTAGATTTTTTTATAATAAATAATTTGATTTTTTGTTTGTCAACTGGAGTTTTGTATTTGTTTATGATGTTTCTATAAGGGATATTATACAAAAATACTCAACCACATCACCTCACCAGTCGTTTTCAACGAAACTTGCATGCATATATATATATATATGTGTGTGTGTGTGTGTGTGTGTGTGTGTGTGTGTGTGTGTGTGTGTGTGTGTGTGTGTTTGTATATATATATAATATATATATATATATATATATATATATATATATATATATATATACAGTGGGGGTAAATAAATATTCGTACACTTGAAAAATTGTATTTCTATAAATGTAAAAGCCTAAAATAAAACAAATCTCGGCACATTTTATGTATAAAGACACATACTATTAAAAATAATAATAAACTTAATTAATTCTTATTCTAACAGAAATTAATGCATCTTTTTAATTCTAACTGGTGAAAAAAGTATTCGTACAAATCAACTATTAGAATAAAATAATCAATTAATTATGAAAAAAGTATATTCTAGAATGTTCCAGCAATGTTATAAGTAATTATAGTTAACGCTATTAGCCATTATCCGAGCATTCTTCAATTTCTAGTCTTACGAAAAGGTTCTAATAATGCCTAAAGGTAAAGAATTAACTATTTCACAAAAACAACACATTTTGTCTCTTTGGAAAGATGGGAACAGTTACAGAACGATTTCTAACAATCTGAATATTCCTTTTACTACAATTGCTTCGTTCATTGCAAGGCTTAAAACAGCGTCGAAAACCAAAGACGAACAGGTGCTCCGAGGAAGATTTCTC